>SJXQ01009216.1:160960-187894 GCA_006408695.1 Aepyceros melampus | reverse complement strand
GTGTTGGAGAAGACTCTTGAGAGTCCCTTGGACTGCAAGGAGATCCAACCAGTCCATTCTGAAGGAGATCAAACCTGAGATTTCTTTGGAAGGAATGATGCTGAAGCTGAAGCTCCAGTACTTTGGCTACCTCATGTGAAGAGTTGACTCACTGGAAAAGACCCTGATGCTGGGAGGGATTGTGGGCAGGAGGAGAAGGGGACGACCGAGGATGAGATGGCTGGATGGCATCACGGACTCAATGGACATGAGTCTGAGTGAACTCCGGGAGTTGGTGATGGACAGGGAGGCCTGGCGTGCTGCGATTCATGGGGTCGCAAAGAGTCGGACACGACTGAGCGACTGAACTGAACTGAACTGAAGGACATACTTACTTAACAGCAGATCCCCATCTTTTATTTAGACAAATGGAGGCTTCAGGATCCAGTTTCTGTTTCTCTTCTGGACTTCGTCAATGACTCCCAAGTTTTCAGATTTTCTTTTACCTCTTCATAGAGCACTTTATAGAATCTCTGTTTAGTACTTGTAATTCTCTATTGTCATTTACTGGGGTGCCAGGCATTATTTTTTAAATTATCATCATCGTGCTCATTGTCATCTGTAATCAAGATGCATTAGGCAGGAAGAGAAAAACCACTGGGAGCAGATTTTCTAGTCCCTTGAGAGTCTTTTCCAGGGAAATGAAAGTGTGTGTGTGTGTGTGCACACGCATGTGCAAGTGTGTTGGGATGGTATTTGGGAGCTTAGTCTCCATTCTTTTCTAAACCTGAGAGAGGGTGAAAACAATTTTTAGAAGGAATTGAGGAGTATCAGTAGGAAAGAGCCTAAGATCACATGTTGTAGGGTATTAAGAGCAGCTACAACAAGCTAAATGTGAATTAAAAACATCGCTTATCCTATCAGTAAACAAAAGATGTTGCAGCCATCAGTCACCACAGCCTGCCCCAAAGGTGAGCCCTGGGGAGATTCAGTGCAGTTCAGTTCAGTCGCTCAGTCCTGTCTGACTCTGTGACCGCATGAACCGCAGCACACCAAGCCTCCCTGTCCATCACCAACTCCCGGAGTCCACCCAAACCCATGTCCATTGAGTCGGTGCTGCCAATCAACCATCTTATCCTCGGTCATCCCCTTCTCCTCCTGCCTTCAATTTTTCCCATCAGGGTCTTTTCAAATGAGTCAGCTCTTCTCATCAGGTGGCCAAAGTATTGGAGTTTCAGCTTCAACATCAGTTCTTCCAATGAACACCGAGGACTGATCTCCTTTAGGATGGACTGGTTGGATCTCCTTGCAGTCCAAGGGACTCTGAAGAGTCTTCTACAACATCACAGTTCACAAGCATCAATTCTTCAGGGCTCAGCTTTCTTTATAGTCCAACTCTCACATCCATAATGACCACAGGACGAACCAAAGCCTTGGCTAGACGGACCTTGGGTAATCAGGCATGAGCGTGTGTATGTGTGTTTCCTGTCTCTGCTTTTTCAAAGGAACTTCAGTAAGTCCTCTACATATGAACCTTCAAGCTGCAGCTTTCAAAGATGTGAACATGCTTTCCATCATGTCAGGCATGAGTGAAACGGCAGCTTGCGTTCCCTCTCCTGTTGCTCCTGGTCCTTCAGCTCTACCATCTCCAGCCTCCAGACAGCAACTCTTCTTGCCTGTTGACTGAATGACAGCCCTGGTATGCCAGCTGTGGCACTCTACTGCTGTACTTTTCAAGGTACTATGCTACAAGATTTAAAATGTTTTCTTTATTTTTCATGTTTTTTATGTATTATTTGTGCAAAATTATAAACCTATTACACTACAATATTATATAGCTGATCATGTTAATTGGTACCTAGGGCTTCCCCAGTGACTCAGATGGTAAAGAAACTGCCTGCAATGTAGGAGACCTGGGTTCGATCCCTGGGTTGGGGAGATCCTCTGGAGGAAAGCATGGTATCCCACTCCAATGTTCTTGCCTGGGAAATCCCATGGTCAGAGGAGCCTGGTGGGCTACAGTCCATGGGGTTGCGAAGAGTTGGACATGACTGAGTGACTAAGCAGAGGCTAACTTTGTTGGACTTAAGGACAAATTGAACTTACAAAGACAGTCTTCGAACAGCTTACGTCTGCAGTGGATTCATGGTACTATGCAAACAGGAAGCATCAGGAATCTGTAATGCTTCTCTTACTGTTGGGCAAACTGGACTTCAAGGCAACACCTAGGTAAATGTTAAATAAGTGGGACTATCAGCTGGCCAACTTGATGTATATAACAGAGTATCACACTAGGTGTAGAACTTCAAAATACACAAAGAAAACTATGACTGATGTTCAGGAAGACATAGACAAATCCACAACCATAGCTGGACATTTCTATCCCTCTCTCTCAGTCATAGAGACTAGGACAAGATAAAGAATCAATACGGTGAGGGATATCTAAACAGAATTAACTGTCTCAATTAAGTGTGACTGACTGGGAGACTCGGACTGACGCATATACGTTACCAGGTGTTAAGCAGACAGTTAATGGGAAGCTGATCTATAGCACAGGAGCTCGGCTCAATGCTCTGTAATGACCTAGAGTGGTGGGATTAGGGGGGTGGGAGGGACGGCCAAGAGGGAAGGGATATATGTATTCAGATAACTGATTCAGGTGGTCGTATAGCAGGAATTAACACAATCTTGTAAAGCAATTTTACCCAATTAAAATTTTTTTCAAAGATGAAAAAAAGAATTTTAATAAGGATAAGGAATATCTTTACAGCTCTATCTTAAGTTACATTTAAAGATAAACATACTGTAACATAGGGCAAACATGTGTATGCTGTGTAACATGTTTCCCCAAATTACTGGCTTAAAACAACAGAGCTTTATCACCCTGTGGCTTCTGTGGTGCAGGATTCTGGGCGTGGTTTAGCTGGGCCTTTAGCTTCCGGGTCCCAGCAGACTAAGAGACAAGAAGACACATTCCGCTAAATATCAGTTGTCTTTAAAAGCGGATGATTCTCACTCTCATTTAATGGATTTCTTTCTGCTGAATGATTCTGATTCACTAAAGTCATTCTAACACTACAGGTCATTTGAAGAGTTGATTTTTATGCCCTTTTCAGAACTTTATATTCTGTAATAACTGTCATTTACTTAAGAGCTAGAAAATCAAGATGACATACTTTTCTCCCTCAAAGGAACAAAATGGTCAAATCATCACACACACACACAAAAAGGACATCAACTCGTACTTGGTTGTGTACAAGTTGAGAGGAAAAATAAGAGGGTGCATTATCTACAGAGAAGTTCAAACCATGAAGCAGGGACCCCCAACCTCTAGGATCTAACTTGATGATCTGAGGTGGAGCTGATGTCATAATAATAGAAATAAAGTGCACAGTAAATGTAATGCACTTGAATCATCCTCAAATCACCTCCCATCCGGGTCTGTGGAAAAACGTCTTCCACAAAACCAGCCCCTGGTGCCAGAAAGCTTGGGGGCCACTGCTGTAAAGGTTCTGCTTTGAGCTGTCACTGTGCCTCTGTAATTCTAAGCAGTGTCAGGAATTACATATCCCTCCCTCCCACTCCCTTCACCCACCCACCTGCCCTGTTCTGCCTCCGCCTGTACAGAGGTTTGGTTGCAGAGAGCGTCAGTACCAGGCGAGTCTCATGGTTGATAGTCATTGTAGAGTCCAATGCTTGGGCAAACGGCTGGTGCAGGGTAACGCGTAATCCCTTCTTGGAGACCAATACAGATGCTGTGGGCAAGTGTCTCTGTCTCAGGCCCCACGGTGTTATAACATGTAAACCAAGAGCTGTTAAGGACTGTCTCACGTTGAGACGAGAAGCTGGCTGGCGTTGAAGCTACTGCACAGGTAAGTGGAGCTAAGACATGGAGGGACAGACTCCTGATGGCATTTGTGAAGCCAGAGATTTGGCTGTTTCTGATACTAACTTTTATAAGTTAATTAGAACTTTTGAATTCTGTCACTTGCCATGGAAAGCACCCTAACTAATAAACCATCAAATATATGTATTCTGAATTTCTCATCATACTGTTAAATGCCTGACTCCTTCATGCTTCTTGCCCTTGATTTCGGTTCAATTTTATCTGCCTTACGAGGTCTCCTCAATGTCTTCTAATAGGCTTAATTGGTCATTTTCTGAGCTTTCAATGAACTGTGCCCGTGAACTTTATTCCCAGTATCACAATCTGGTTTCTACTGTCATCTCCTACTTAATCTTCTCTAGAAGAAAATAGAAACTAAGGTTTAAAATATCTATAAGATATATTTACATGTAAGCAGATAGGCGCTAGTTACACAACTGCTTGGTTGTGAATGCAGCAAATATTTACTTTTTACATCCAAGCAGCATCTGTTTCCTTGAAATTCTCTCTTCTCTCAGCCTCCACAATACCTCTTATTCTTTTCAAACTGAAATATGATCCATCTCTTTCTCAAATGCCTACATTGCTACCAGTAAGCCTTCAAGTATAGAATGAAAACCTCCTCCCCGGCACAGGTCAGACTGTGTAATCATGGTTGTTTATGGGTTGTTAACACTTGAATCTCAGTTGCCTCACCACAACTAGAATGTAAGCTAGTGCATATTTACATAATTAATTTATGTAAAATAGTTCAAATTAATACAAGCAACTATTTGAGACCCATCCATTTTGGGACATATCTTTGATCAGAACAAGACTTAATCATAAAGATCTGAAGAAGAGAGCCCGTGAAGAGAGAAATGGTATTCAATGAAATGGTAATACAATTGCTACATCATCTCAGAAGAAAAAAACAGAGAAAGAAGAAAAAAAGATTTTTATGTTCCTCAGAGTCAAAGGAAAATAGGAAATCATTGTTCCCCCTGGGTAGCAACTTCAGAAAAAGTAAAAGGCTGAAAGGCATACTGAAAGAGGACAAGCAGACACCAGTTGTTTTCAGGCGTCAACAGGAACTTCATGGGGTGATGTGAAGGACAGAGGAGCACAGAGAGCCACGTTTCTCCTACATAATGTGACACCAGGGCTCACAAGTGGCAAAAGAATCTGAGAAATGGTCCGCAATCATCCTTTCATTTTCTAAGTCCATCTGAAAGGAGAGCAGCCCCCTCCCTTCTTTGAGGGCATCATTGCATTAGCACTGAGCTAGGATGGTGCTCAAATTAATTGCGAGTGAAAAATCTATGCTTGAGATTCGTAAAGCGCAGGAAACGACTTGCTTTATACTGGGGGAAAGGCAGAGTCATAAACTGGCAGGAAGAGAGAGAGATAAGTCATCAAAGGGCAGCTGCAATGCCAAAGTGTGTAATTAGAGAGAATCTGTCCCCAGGGAGGCGTGTTCCAGGGAGACGATGAGCTGGTGCACAGGGCTTGTGGTTTAAATGAAAAGACTTATGAGACAGTCACATCAGTGCGACCGTCCTGGAGTGCCGTGCAGTGCTTTGGCCCGGGACCTCCCGTATCGGGAAGAGCAGGTGGGCCTCATCATTCTACGCCTGACGTTTGTAGAAAAACAGCCCGGAGGGACCACTCAGAGTAGGTCAGGATCCTGCCTGCGCTCTGTCTGCGGGTGAGTGTTCGCCTGCAGGAGCTTGTGTCCATAAGCATATAACATTTATATTCATTGCAGAGATACATAAATAGGGGAGAATCTTATATCTTGGACTACTTCCAGTCATGTTTGTGTAGCCAGGAAATGGTTTGGAACAGCCTGTTTTCAGCAAGAGTTTAAGGTAGCTCATTTTATAGCTTTTATAAGTGAACAAACTATTTGTCAAATACTCCTAAGTGGCAGGCATTGTGCTGAACCCAAGACATACAAAGATGAATTAAAAAAAAAAAAGTAAGGTCTCTGCCCTTATGTAGCCTTCTGTCTAGTGGGGAAACAGATTAACAAACAATCACAAAAACAGATGAATAGTTTCCACATATATAGGTGCTAAAATAAAAAAGGTGCTGTAATCTGCAGAGTTGAAGCTTTCAGCCTAATTGGGGAGCTCAACAAAGCCCTCGCGAAGAAAATTACTCCTGCGATAAAATCTGTAGGATGAGAAGAAACTGTTTTTTGTGGGTTTTGTTCCACTTTTTTCCGTGAAACTGAATAGAGGAGGGAGAAACGGCTCTGTCAGAGGTATTCAGCACCTAGGAAGATTCTGGATAATACAGACAGAAGAGTGGGAAGCAGCAAGTGAGCCGTGTCCCTGAGAGTGGGCGCAGGTGGGTGTTCAGATCCAGGGACCAATAGGAGATGGTCTCTAGACAGGAACAGGAATTCATCTTCTATTAAAACATAAGGGAAGGGGGGAAATAGGGGAAGATGAAAGCAAATTTTTAATTTGATGGCAACAAACTAAAGAATTTATAATATTAGTCGATTACATTGCATGTTCCCTGGATGATATAAGGTAAGTGGAGAAAAAGTCTGAGGAGAGTATACAATCTTAGAAATACATTCTATGGAGAATCAGGATTTTTAAAGTTTACTTGGAAAAATAACTGCACAAGCTGCAGTCCAGGCTCAGTTGACAGTGGAGATCACATGAGGAGGAGATCAGAGAATGCAAGCAGGACAGGACAGAGCCCTGGAGAAGCTTGAACACAGTGCAGGGTTTCAGGTCCCATTTGGCAAAGGAGGTGAAGGTGAATGTAAGATGAACACATCTGAAGAACCAATGAGGGACCGTGGACTGGAGATGGAGGTCCTGAAAATTTCCATGAGCAACTTTACAGGAAAAGACTAGATGAGACACCTGACAATACAGTTCAGTTCAGTTCAGTCACTCAGTCATATCTGACTCTTTGTGACTCTAAGAACTGCAGCACACCAGGCCTCCCTGTCCATCGCCAGCTCCCAGAGCCCACCCAAACCCATGTCCATTGAGTCAGTGATGCCATCCAGCCATCTCATCCTCTGTTGTCCCCTTCTCCTCCTGCCCCCAATCTTTCCCAGCATCAAGGTCTTCTCAAGTGAGTCAGCTCTTCTCATCAGGTGGCCAAAGTATTGGAGTTTCAGCTTCAGCATCAGTCCTTCCAATGAACACCCAGAACTGATCTCCTTAAGGATGAACTGGCTGGATCTCCTTGCTGTCCAAGAGACTCTCAAGAGTCTTCTCCAACACCAGTTCAAAAGCAGCAATTCTTTGGCACTCATCTTTCTTTACAGGTGCTAAGAGAGGGCATCAGAGGGCAAACAGACTGAAACCACAATCACAGACAACTAGCCAATCTGATCACATGGATCATAGCCTGACAATACAAGTGGAAGTCAAATGAAAACCGCATATGTGAGGGAACCAAGAAACCCAGCAGGTAGACTTGACTCTGTTGGGTGACTGGTGTGAACGTGGAGCCACTCAGATGGTGGGGGGACTTAGATGGAAATAAAAGTTCATTTGTTTGTTTCCATTTAAGTTTCTTGCATGTGTGCATGCTAAGTCGCTTCAGTTGTGCCCAACTCTTTGCGACCCCATGGACTGTAGCCCGCCAGGCTCCTCTGTCCATGGAATTCTCCAGGCAAGAATCCTCCTCCATGCCCTCCCCAGGGAATCTTCCCAACTCAGGGACCAAACCCCCATCTCTTACATCTCCTGTTTTGGCAGGCAGGTTCTTTACCGGAAGTGCCACTTGGGTAGCCAACAAGGTTTTTACACGATATTGATTACAGTTCTGATAGCTTACAGTGAACAGTGTTAGATTTGTGATATCTGAAGAAGATTTAACTTCTGGACCAGGGACTAGGCTTGATCACTCAAGAACTTTTGTATAGCAGAGTTTTATTAAAGTGAAAAAAGACAGAAAGCTTTTGACATAGACATGAAAAGGGGGATGTAGAGTGTCCCCCTCACTAGTCTTAGCAAGGGAATTATATACTTTCTTAATTGTTTATTACAATAAATCAAAAGAATGTCTCAAGGTTGTACTAGACCTACTCCCATAACTTAACATTTTAAGATGGCAGGATTAGGACTTCCCTGGTGGCTCAGATGGTAAAGTGTCTTGCTTACAATACGGGAGACCTGGGTTCCATCCCTGGGTAGGGTAGGTCCTCTGAAGAAGGAAATGGCAACCCACTCCAGTACTCTTACCTGGAAAATCCCATGGACAGAGGAGCTTGGTGGGCTACAGTCCATCAGATTGCAAACAGTCAGACACAACTGAGAGACTTCACTTTCACTTTCAGGAATTGACTCTGTCAGTTCCCTGTGCCACACATCAGGGTCTTGTTGTTTATTGACATTACATGTAGGAGTGTGTATCTGTCAATCCCAAATTCCTAATGTATCCCTTCACTCCCACTATCCCTTTTGGTAACTATAAGTTTGTTTTCTATGTCTAAGAGTCTGTTGCTGTCTTATAAATGCATTCATTTGTATCATATCATAGAATCCACATGTAAGTTACATCATATATATTTGTCTCTTTCTGACTTACTTCAGCAAGTATTATTTTCTCTAGGACCATTCATGTTGCTGCAAATGGCATTATTTAATTCTTTTTATGACTGAGGAGACTGTGAAGAAAGCTGAGCACTGAAGAATTGATGCTGTGGTGTTGGAGAAGCTCTTGAGAGTCCCTTGGACTGCAAGGAGATCCAACCAGTCCATTCTGAAGGAGATCAGCCCTGGGATTTCTTTGGAAGGAATGATGCTAAAGCTGAAACTCCAGTACTTTGGCCACCTCATGCAAAGAGTTGATTCACTGGAAAAGACCCTGATGCTGGGAGGGATTGGGGGCAGGAGGAGAAGGGGACGACCAAGGATGAGATGGCTGGATGGCATCACTGATTCGATGGACATGAGTCTGAGTGAACTCCGAGAGTTGGTGATGGACAGGGAGGCCTGGCGTGCTGTGATTCATGGGGTCGCAAAGAGTCAGACATGACTGAGTGACTGACTGAACTGAACTGAGTATTCTACTGTGTATGCACATACACCATATCTTTATCATCCATTCATCTGTCAGTGATCAAATGTTTAGGTTGCCTCTGTGTCTTGGCTATTGTGAGTACTGTTGCTATGAACATTGGGGTGCATGTGTCTTTTTAAATTAGAGTTTTCCCTGGATCTATTCTCAGGAATGGGATTGCTGGATTATATAGCAACTCTGTTTTTAGTTTTTTAAGGAACCTCCATGGGCTGCACCAATTAACATTCCCACCAACAGTGTGGGAGGACTCCCTTTCCTCCACACCCTCTCCAGCATTTGTTATTTTCAGACTCCTTAATGATGGACTTTCTGATGGTGTCAAGTTGTACCTCACTATAGTTTTTTTTATATATATATATATATATATATATTTATGAACATTGGGGTGCATGTGTCTTTTTAAATTAGAGTTTTCCCTGGATCTATTCTCAGGAATGGGATTGCTGGATTATATAGCAACTCTGTTTTTAGTTTTTTAAGGAACCTCCATGGGCTGCACCAATTAACATTCCCACCAACAGTGTGGGAGGACTCCCTTTCCTCCACACCCTCTCCAGCATTTGTTATTTTCAGACTCCTTAATGATGGACTTTCTGATGGTGTCAAGTTGTACCTCACTATAGTTTTTTTTATATATATATATATATATATATATTTATTTATTTATTTATTTTAATTGGAGGCTAATTACTTTACAATATTGTGTTGGTTTTGGCAAACATCAACATGAATCCCCCACAGGTGTACATGTGTTCCCCATCCTGAACCCCCTTTCCACCTCCCTCCCCATCCCATCCCTCTGGGTCATCCCAGGGCACCAGCCCTGAGCATCCTGTATCATACATCAAACCTGGACTGGCAATTCATTTCACATATGATATTATACATGTTTCAATGTCATTCTCCCAAATCATCCTNATTCTCTTTAGCAAAGTCCTTATGGGCCACCCCCTCCAAGTGAAGGCCCATGCCTGGCAGCAGGATTGCCCGGGTAGAAGAGCTGACCGTACAAGTCAGGGTATGCACACAAGACTAGAATGCTCCCTCAGCCCTGGAGGAACACTGATGAACCTGGCTGGTGACAAAGGCCACGGACAGCCTCCCCCAGCCAGGGGTCTCCACCAGCATGACTGCTTCTAAATGACATAATCAGGCTGACACATTCTTCTGTCCTCTGCCTGTGGTTTACCCGCTTACCTGAGAAATCATGCTCCTGGGAAATCCCTCCCAGCAATGGCTGGGAGGCCCAGGTGTGTCCCCAAGTGCTGGAAATCCCCTTTCCCTCCCACCTTATCTGAGCTGCAGAGCTGGGTACAGTAGCTTTCTCTGCCAGCCATGCAAGTTAGAGGCAAAGCTCAATGAATCCATCAGAGGAATTCTTTCTAATTTAACCCCAAGAAGTTTATCTTTTAAAACAGGCCCCAGAACTGCTGTGTCACAGTAAGGTTTTGGTCTTTTCTTTTATTTATTTATTTTTTTAATTAATTTTTATTTTTTAGTTTGTTTTGCTTTACAATACTGTATTCGTTTCGCTATACATTGACATGAATCAGCCACGAGTGTACATGAACTCCCAATCCCGACCCCCACTTCCCCCCTCCTGCCCCACACCATCTCTCTGGATTATCCCCGTGCCTCAGTCCCAAGCATCCTGCATCCTACATCGAACCTAGACCGGCGATTCATTTCACTTATGATATCATACATGTTGCCCTGCCATTCTCCCAAATCATCCCTCCCTCTCCCTCTCCCACAGAGTCCAAAAGGCTCTTCTATACATCTGTGTCTCTTTTGCTGTCTCGCGTACAGGTTTATCATTACCATCTTTCTAAATTCCATATATATGTGTAAGTATACTACAGTCCCAAGCATCCTGCATCCTACATCGAACCTAGACCGGCGATTCATTTCACTTATGATATCATACATGTTGCCCTGCCATTCTCCCAAATCATCCCTCCCTCTCCCTCTCCCACAGAGTCCAAAAGGCTCTTCTATACATCTGTGTCTCTTTTGCTGTCTCGGGTACAGGTTTATCATTACCATCTTTCTAAATTCCATATATATGTGTAAGTATACTGTATTGGTGTTTTTCTTTCTGGCTTACTTCACTCTGTATAATCAGCTCCAGCTTCATCCACCTCATTAGAACTGATTCAAATGTATTCTTTTTAATGGCTGAGTAATACTCCATTGTGTATATGTACCAGAGCTTTCTTATCCATTCATCTGCTGATGGACATCTAGGTTGCTTCCATGTCCTGGCTATTATAGATAGTGCTGCAATGAACATTGGGGTACACGTGTCTCTTTCAGTTCTGGTTTCCTCAGTGTGTATGCCCAGCAGTGGGATCGCTGGATCATAAAGCAGTTCTATTTGCAATTTTAAAAATATGGAACACTTCACGAATTTGCGTGTCATCCTTGCGCAGGGGCCATGCTAATCTTCTCTGTATCGTTCCAATTTTAGTATATATGTGCTGCCGAAGCGAGCACTGGTCCTTTCTTTTAAAGACTGGTGTGTGTGTGGACAATTTTTAAAGTCTTAATTGAATTTGTCACAATATTGCATCTCTTTTAAGTTTTGTTTTTTTGGCCACGAGACATGTGGGATCTTAGTCCCCCAACCAGGGATCGAACCCACATCCCCTGAATTGGAAGGCAAAGTCTTAACCACTGGACTGCCAGAGAAGTCCATGGTTTTAGTTTTTATTAGCACCCACCCTGGAGACCTCAGGGCTTCCCTGGTGGCTCAGATTAAAGATTCTGCCTGCAATGCAGGATTTGATCCCTGGGTTGGAAAGATCCCCTGGAGAAGGGAATGGCAACCCACCTCAGTATTCTTGCCTGGAGAATCCTATGGACAGAGGAGCAGCAGCCAGCCTCTTCTGGGTCTCTCACTGGCCCACTGCAGGGGGGTGGGGTAGGCAGGTGTGGGAAGGGCAAGCAACTTGGCAGAACTCTCAGGATGAAACCCAAAGAAGCACTCACCTCTTGCTTCTCTTTCTCCCAGGTGCATCCTCCCAGCACCACCTGTCAAGTTGCCCTCACCCTTGTAGTGAAAAAGAACTTGGAGAAATTAACATCCCCTCCCAAACAACTGAAAAGTATTTGAAAAGAGAAAAAAAGTTTCCCAGCAAAACAGGAAGAGCAGGAAGAGGGCAAGTTTGCACAGAGCTGGCTCCATTCTGCTGGGAGAGGAAAGGGAACTGCTGGGAACTTTGCATTTCTTCCCATCTGTTTTGCATTCGCTAGAAGAAGGAGGGTTCACCAGGGCCAGGGGGCCCACAGAAGCAGGAATTGTCCATGGATTCTATCATGGCTCAGGAGTCAGCTTCACCCTATCGTAGCCTGGACCACCTCTCCCCTGTTCAGTCCTGCTAATCTTGCTGGGGACCACCAGCAATCAACAAGCCAGCAGTTGTTGAAGAGAGATACAAATCCTTTTACTTTGGGATGTCTTTGCAGAGGAGCTTAACTAACTAGCAGACCAGGGTAATAGCCTTCTCACCCTTGCTCATCTCTCTGTTAGAGGGTGCCCAAGCTTGGAAAGTCTCTCCCTTTTTAACCACAGCCTACTGCCTCCTTGGGCTTCCCTGGTGGCTCAGATGGTAAAGAATCTGCCTGTAATACAGGAAGCCCGGGTTTGATCCCTGGGTCGGGAAGATGCCCTGGAGAAGGCAATGGCACCCTACTTCAATATTCGTGCCTGGAGAATCCCATGGACAGAGGAGCCTAACAGGCTCCATGGGATTGCAAAGAGTTGGACATGACTGAGCGACTAACACACGCTCTGCCTTCCTGGACTTACATCCAGGAGGCTGGACTGGGGTTGATTGGAGAAGCAGTCACTGCTCAGTGCTCAGAACCTCTCCAACTACCCAAGGCTTTGCCTCTACATCAGCCTCGACCTCGCTGGGCCATGACCCATCTCTTCTCCCCATGAGCTCTCTCCTGGAGTTTCCTTACAGATATGAAAACAATGCCCAAGCTCTCCTTTGTGGCCTGTAAGACTCTGCACATGGGGCCTCTGCCTTCCTGGAAGACCTCAGTCTCCACTTCAGGCTCACAGACTTCCTTCAGTCCCTCAGATACACCAAGCGTGTCCCTGCCTCAGGGCCTTTGCACCTGCTGTTCCTTCTGCTTGGAAAACTCTTCTCCCAGGTCTGTGTAGCTGCCTTCTTTTCCTTGTGCAGGGGGCATCTCAGATCCAGCCCCTCGAAAGGCCTGACCTAACCACCCTAGCTAAGCACCCCATCCGCCTAACCTGTTCCTCCCTACCACACGATCCTAGCCTGACATTGCTTTTCTTGTTGTCCAGTCACTCAATTGGGTCCGACTTTGCAACCCCATGGACTGCAGCACACCAGGCTTCCCTGTCTTTCACTATCTCCTGGAGCTTGCTCAAACTCATGTCCATCGAGTCGGAGACGCCATCCACCATCTCATCTTCTGTCATCCCATTCTCCTCTTGCCTTCAATATCTCCCAGCATCAGGGTCTTTTCAAATGAGTTGGTTCTTTGCATCAGGTGGCCAAAATATTAGAGCTGCAGCTTCAGCATCAGTCCTTCCGATGAATATTTAGGGTTGATTTCCTGTAGGATTGACTGATTTGATATCTTTGCTGTCCAATGGATTCTCAAGAATCTTCTCTAGCACCACAATTTGAAAGCATCAATTCTCTGATGCTTAACCTTCTTTATGGTCCAGCTCTCACATCTGTACATGACTACTGGAAAAACCATAGCTTTGACTATACAGACCTTTGTCAGCAAAGTGATCTCTGCTTTTTAATATGCTGTCTAGATTTGTCATAGCTTTTCTCCCAAGGAGCGAATGTCTATTAATTTCATGGCAGCAGTTACCATCTGCAGTGATTTTGGAGCCCAAGAAAATAAAGTCTGTCACTGTTTCCATTGTTTCCCCATCTATTTGCCATGACGTGGTAGGACTGGATGCCATGATCTTAGTTTTGAATGTTGAATTTTATAACAACTTTTTCACTCTCCTCTTTCACCTTCATCAAAAGGCTTTTTAATTCCTCTTCTGCTTTTGGCCATTAGGGCGGTATCATATGCATATCTGAGGTTATTACAGTCTGGATTCCAGCTTGGGCTTCAGTCAGCCTGGCGCTTCACAGGCCTGAAAATCATGCCCTTGTCTTCTGTGTTCCATGTCTGCAGCTGCCTTCATAACAATCTTCTGGAGGGCGGGGATCTATCTGTCTTTTCTCTGTCGAACCTCCAGCACCTAGAATAGTGCTGGGTACATGGGTGGCACTCAGTAATGTGAGTTGGTTGGCTGCCCAGTGTCAGGGAAGTGAGGGGTGTATGCAATTTGGCCCTCAGGGAGGTCATGCTTTATGAGAAGTGACAGCAAGTGACCAAACAGAGCTCTTCTGTGCTCTGAGAACTCTGCAGGCACTCAAATAGGGCCAAGGACATCTAGCCAGTTCTACCTGGGGAACGGAGACAGTTTCATACAGGAGGATAAATCAGGACTGTGTTTTGAAAGATATGTAGGTGCTTCCCAGATGAACTGAAGATATAAAAGTGTGAAAAAGCAGGGACCATTCAGAAGACAGCAGGTGGTTTGGTGAGACCAAAGGAGGGGGTTGTGCAGGGTGAGGGCAGGGAAGTGAAAGCCCTCGGGAGGGGCCCCTTTGCCATGAGAAAGGGCTCTCGCTGACTTCTAGAGACAGCAATGAGCCACTGAGAGGGGTTTCTCCCTGTTGATATTTTAGCTTCTTCCAGTGTTGAAAAGTCTTAAAAGGAGGAATGACTGGGTCAGAGCTGCTTTTCCAAAAGATCCCTCTGCCAAAATTGGCGTTCCCCGTATCCCTTGCCCAATTATGACTGTATTCAGGCATATTTCCAAAAGTCTCTACTGCTCTCCTTCTAAAAATAGTTAGCCTTTCTCTGGGGGCACATAATTTCACAGCACCATATTTCAGAAGGCAATATACATGCTTCCATTCCTTGAGACTCGTATTGACACCTGACTACAGATCTTCAGCTTCTTTGTCCGTAGTTTTGTTAAGTCAAATTACATCACATGATGGGTCTCACCTGGTACCCGGAGGAGATGAGGGGCATCTAATGAATGTAGAACTTAACACGTTGTTCATCTCAGCTTCAGCATCTCCTCTGTTTGGATGGAGACCCAGTATTCCCAACAGTGAAATAGAATAATGGTATCCACCTCATAGGATTATTCTGAGAAGTAAATTAGTTAATATCATATGTAGAGCACTTGAAAGAGTGCTTGAAACATGATGAATGCTATACAAAGTGTTTGGTGCCCTTTGACCAATACAGTTTTAGTTTCTAGAACTGAGTTTCAGTGGAAGAAAGGCTTGTAAGTATACACATTGTGTGTGTGTGTGTGTGTGTGTGTGTGTGTGTCTTTCTCTAGTAATGAGCAGACTGGAGCATCAGTCAGTCAGTTCAGTTCAGTTGCTCAGTTGTGTCCAACTCTTTGCGACCCATGAATCGCAGCACGCCAGGCCTCACTGTCCATCACTAACTCCCGGAGTTCACTCAGACTCACATCCATCGAGTCAGTGATGCCATCCAGCTATCTCATCCTCTGTCGTCCCCTTCTCCTCCTGCCCCCAATCCCTCCCAGCATCAGAGTTTTTTCCAATGAGTCAGGTTGTCGCATGAGGTGGCCAAAGTACTGGAGTTTCAGCTTTAGCATCATTCCTTCCAAAGAACACCCAGGGCTGATCTCTTTTGGAATGGACTGGTTGGATCTCCTTGCAGTCCAAAGGACTCTCAAGAATCTTCTCCAACACCACAGTTCAAAAGCATCAATTCTTCGGCAGTCGGCTTTCTTAACAGTCCAACTCTCACATGCATACATGACCACAGGAAAAACCACAGCCTTGACTAGATGGACCTTTGTTGGCAAAGTAATGTCTCTCCTTTTGAATATGCTATCTAGGTTGCTCATAACTTTTCTTCCAAGGAGTAAGTGTCATTTAATTTCATGGCTGCAATCACCATCTGCAGTGGTTTTGGAGCCCAAAAAAATACCCCATGAATAGTATGAAAAGGCAAAATGATAGGATACTGAAAGAGGAACTCCCCAGGTCAGTAGGTGCCCAAACTGCTACTGGAGATCAGTGGAGAAATAACTCCAGAAAGAATGAAGGGATGGAACCACAGCAAAAACAATACCCAGTTGTGGATGTGACTGGTGATAGAAGCAAGGTCCGATGCTGTAAAGAGCAATATTGCATAGGAACCTGGAATGTTAGGTCCATGAATCAAGGCAAATTGGAAGTAGTCAAACAGGAGATGGCAAGAGTGAACATCAATATCACTGTAATCTAAGTCTATGCCCCAACCAGTGATCCTGAAGAAGCTGAAATTGAATTGTTCTATGAAGACCTACAAGACCTTTTAGAACTAACACCCAAAACAGATGTCCTTTTCATTATAGGGAACTGGAATGCAAAAGTAGGAAGTCAAGAAACACCTGGGGTAACAGGCAAATTTGGCTTGGAATACAGAATGAAGCAGGGCAAAGACTAATAGAGTTTTGCCAAGAGAACGCACTGGTCATAGCAAACACTCTCTTCCAACAACACAAGAGAAGACTCTACACCAGAGTCTTAGACATCACCAGATGGTCAACAGCGAAATCAGACTGGAGGATATACATATATAAATCTCCACTGTCACACACATATCATGTGTCCAACAGAGTTCCAAGTGCCATATTTGTGTTATCTCATTATCCTTATAAAGAAACTATAGGATGTGCTTATCTATCAGTGTGTGTTCTCAGTCGCTCAGTGGTGTCCGACTCTTTGCGACCCCGTGGACTGTAGCCCACCAGGCTCCTCTGGCCATGGGATTTTCTAGGCAAGAATACTGCAGTGGGTTGCCGTTTCTTCCTCCAGGGCATCTTTCTGACCCAGGGATCAAACCCATGTCTCCTGTGTCTCCTGCACTGTAGGTGGCTTCTTTACCACTGAGCTACCCGGAGCCCTACAAGATAGGCATGAAGAACACTGAAGCTCAGAGAAGTTGACAGCTAAAAGTTGGCACAGATCACATCGTTTACACTTTCATCCCTCCGTGCATCTCAGTTCCTGGAGGGTAGAAATCCTACCTCTTCCATCTTTGAATTCCCTGAGTGCAACATGGGGAGGGAAGGGTCCACCCAGAGAGTGTTTGCTGGGTCTGAATTCACACATATGTTATAGGGTCAAACTTACTCTCGAAAATCTCTTCAATGGCCCACTCATGTGTCCAAGAAATATTTATTGAACACCTTATATGCAGAGTACATCATGAGAAACGCTGGGCTGGAGGAAGCACAAGCTGGAATCAAAATTGCTGGGAGAAATATCAACCACCTCAGATATGCAGATGACACCACCCTTATGGCAGAAAGTGAAGAAGAACTAAAGGGCCTCTTGATGAAAGTGAAAGAGGAGAGTGAAAAAGTTGGCTTAAAGTGCAACATTCAGAAAACTAAGATCATGGCATCCAGTCCCATCACTTCATGGCAAATAATGGGGAAACAGTGGAAACAGTGGCTGTCTTTATTTTTCTGGGCTCTAAAATCACTGCAGATAGTGATTGCAGCCATGAAATTAAAAGACGCTTAAGTTTGACCAACCTAGACAGCATATTAAAAAGCAGAAACATTACTTTGTCAACAAAGGTCTGTCTAGTCAAGGCTATGGTTTTTCCAGGGGTCATGTATGGATGTGAGAGTTGGCTTATAAAGAAAGCTGAGCACCGAAGAATTGATGCTTTTGAACTGTGGTGTTGGAGAAGACTCTTGAGAGTCCCTTGGACTGCAAGGAGATCCAACCAGTCCATCCTAAAGGAGATCAGTCCTGGGTGTTCATTGGAAGGGCTGATGTTGAAGCTGAAACTCCAGTACTTTGGCCACCTGATGCGAAGAGCTGACTCATTTGAGAAGACCCTGATGCTGGGAAAGATTGAGGGCAGGAGGAGAAGGAGACGACAGAGGATGAGATGGTTGGATGGTGTCACCAACTCAATGGACATGGGTTTGAGTGGACTCCGGTAGTTGGTGATGGACAGGGAGGCCTGGTGTGATGCGGTTCATGGGGTTGTAGAGTCGGACATGACTGAGCAACTCAACTGAACTGAACTGAGGTGTCAGACTGTGGAAGAGGTGGGAGGGACTTTCTCTCACAGAAGCTCCTGCTCCACTGACCTGAGATGCCTTTCTCATTCTTCACAGCAGGCAACGCCTCTTCATCTTTCAGGTCCCACATTAAATGTCCCCACCTCTGAGACTTTCCAGCCTCCCTTCCTCCAGGCAGTGGGATGCTCCCTTTTCTAGCAGGATGTTTCATTTTATAGGTCAGCCTGCCTGGGCTATGGGAAGCTCAGATAGCTGGTAAACATTATCATTCACTTGTCTGCATTAGATTCAGCACACCAAGTAAAGAAGTCCACTCTTACCGATGTAGAAGGGCAGCATGGTATTCACTGTTGTTGTTGTTTAGTAACTCAGTCGTGTCTGACTCTGCAATCCCACGCATGAACTGCAGCACACAGGCTCCCCTGTCCTTCACTATCTTCCAGAGTTTGTTCAAACTCATGCCCATTGAGTCCATGATGCCATCCAGCCATCTCATCCTCGGTCGTCCCCTTCTCCTCCTGCCTCCAATCCCTCCCAGCATCAGGGTCTTTTCCAATGAGTCAGCTCTTTGCATCAGATGGCCAATGTATTGGAGCTTCAGTTTCGGCCTTTCAATAAATATTCAGGGTTGATTACCTTTAGGATGAACTGGTTGGATCTCCTTGCAGTCCAAGGGACTCTCAAGAGTCTTCTCCAACAACACAGTTCAAAGGCATCAATTCTTCAGCGCTCAGTCTTCTTTATAGTCCAACTGTCACATCCGTACATGAGCACCAGGAAAACCACAGCTTTGATTATATGAACCTTTGTTGGCAACGTGATAACAGTATCCATGGAGGAATCAAATGAAACCAAAATATGGAGGAATGGCTAATTCCCTTTCTTTTTGAGCTGGGACATCGATCTTCTCCTGCCCTCAGACATTAGAGTTCCTAATTCTCAGACCCTCAGACTTGGGGACTTATCCCAGCAGCCCCCTGGTTCTCAGGCCTTTCACTGCTGGCTTTCCTGTTCCTCCTGTGTGAGGACTTCTTGGGTTTCCATAATCATAAAGCCAATTCCTATAAGAAATGTCCTCTTATGTGTCTCTGAATGAGTGTGAAGTCTCTCAGTCGTGTCCGACTCTTTGCGACCCCATGTAGGCAGACTCTTTACCTTCTGAGCACCAGGGAAGTCTTCTTATATATCTCTGTATACATGCTATTGGTTCTGTTTCTCTGGTGAGCCTTGACTAATATATCTAAACTCCCAGGACATCTTAAACATACCTTTTGTAGTAAATTGAATAAGGCCCTACCCACCAAATATGTCCTCAGAACCTATGAACATGATACTTTATATTCTTTATATAATATGTAACTCTATGGTGAAAAGGACTCAGCAGATACAATTAAGGTAAGATATGCCAAGATGGGAAGATTGTCTTCAATTATTTGGTGGGCCCAATGTCATCACGACTGAGCAACTGAAATGAACTGAACTGAACTGAAATGTCATCACAAAGGTCCTTATTAGAAGGAGGTGGTCAGTCAGTCAAGGGAAGGCAAAAGTAAATATCAGAGTGAACGAAGGAATGCCAGCAGCTTCTAGAAGCTGGAAGAAGCAAGGAATGGATTATCTCCCTAGAGCCCAAAGACACTGATCTGGGCTTTCTGATCTCCAGAGCTGTAAGATGAAACATTTGTGTTATTTCAAGCCACTGGTCTGTAATGTTACATCACTGCTGTAATGTTCCAGCGGCCATAAGACATGAATCCATCTTTATTCCAGCATGCCTAGCAGATGCCTTTCTCACCTCAGAGCTCCTCAGGCCTGGGCACCTTTGTTTTTGACAGTTGAACACAAAGCCTGAAAAAGGACTCACAAGAGCTGCTGAAAGAACCAACAAATGGGTTAATGCTTACTGGCTTCATCCAGCTGTCTGTGTTCTGCAGCCTGAGAACACACACACATTCATATCCACATAGCTCACCTGTCCAACCACCTCCACCACCCCCAGGAGGGCAATGCTATACTCACACAGAAGCCCACTTTGGGCTGGACAGAAAATAGCTATTTCTTAAGAGCACGTGGACTTTAAGAGGGGAGGGGGATCTCGCCCAAGGTAATAACTGGACAAATTAGCAGGCTGGTAGGGATGAGAAACAGAAATTTTGACGTGGTTGACTTGAAACCACAAGAATTGGCGGTGCACCACAGGACATGTAAAAATCTTCTTTTCCAACAAATCAATAATGAAAGCAAGAGACAGCCCTGATCGGAACCACATCCCCAGCCCTCTCCACCTCCGTCTCGGTGCCACCGCAGACAAACGACTGGCAAACTTGTACTCAGTGACACCAAAAAAGGTCCACTTTGTATCATTAGGGAGAAAAGTGGATTCCAGCTAGTGTGAACAATGCGATCCCATTCTGCTGAAAAGAAAGTATTTAAATACACATCTCTACTACATATATATACGTACAAAGGAGCATAGGTACGTGTGTTTATTAGGCATAGGACAGAGGCTCGAAGAAGATCCGTGAAGAGGTTAACGGTTGGATGGAGATTATAGACAGTTGCTTTTTTTTTTTTCTTACTTAAAAAAAAAAATTGCAAAGAACAGGGCCGTTGGTGTTCTTTTTTAAAAATAAAGTTTAAATAATTCAAAATAAAAAGAAATGGCGCGGTTTGTGTGGCAGGGCTACTCTGTGCCTCTTCCAGGACAGCCGAAGTCTCCCTTTCCCTCCCCAAATAGGAGCTGGGCTGTGGTCTCCCCGTTAGCAATGGCGGAACCATTAGAGGAACTGTAGGCGGCAGAAGGATGACGCGGCCAGGGGGCCTGGGAATCAGAAAACAGACAGACCTGACCGCGAGGGCGGCTTTTGCCCAGTGACCCAAGGATGACCCTCTTCGGGCCCAATCTGGTATGTAGAAAGCCTGTAGTCACCCCGCGGCCTCTCCTCCCTGGACCGACCCCCACTCCCAACCACCGCCACATCTTGCTCGCTGCGTCTTCACCCGACCTGCCTCCGGGTGAAGGCAGGTGCCCGCCCAAGACCCCGGCGAAAACAAATCCAAGGGATCACCTCGAGCTTCCTCGGCCCCATTCACCGCCTCCCCCCACCTTTTCCTGCGGTGGCGTTTTTGTTTTAATTCATCTGAACTGGTTACAAAACCACACTCCCACGAATACATAAATAATGGATAAGGGCGGGGGGGGGGGGGGCGGGGAGCAGTGTTTTAAAGAAATTCCCGCAGGGCCTGGCAGGGCAACAGCAAATGCATTTCTGCTGTATCATATTTAACTGTTTGCAAACTTCTGCTGGGAGGCTGAGCAGCGGCTGTAGAAATTCCACCCTACTTCACCGCCCAGGGCCCAGGAGTGACTTGTAAGGGAGGGTTAAGAGGGAGAGGTAGTCAGCGGTCAGGGGACAGGAAGATGGAAGGGAGGATGAGAATGTGTTTGTAAGATTGCACTGTCCACAACCCGGCTTCCCGAGGCCAAGCATCTCCTTCCCGGGCTTCGGGGCCGCGGCTCCCCGAGCCAGGCTAGGCCCCTTTAAGAGCCAGCGCGCGCCCGGGTCCCGCGTGCGCTCACTTTCCCTAGCAACCGCCCCGGGGGAGGAGGAGGTCCTGGCAACGGCGCACCAGCCCGGAGGGTCACGTGACGGCCCGCAGCTGGAACGCGAGCGCGCGCCCTGCCGCGCGCCCGCCCGCCGAGCCTTAGCGCTGCGGCGCGTGCGCGAGCGGTGCAGCACCGGCCGCGGGAGCAGGGAGTATTATGGGCTGTGGGTGCCGCTGAGCAAGATGGAGCTGTCTGCAGTGGGCGAGCGGGTCTTCGCGGCCGAATCTATCATCAAACGGCGGATCCGAAAGGTGAGCCGCCTCCCAGGGCGGGACGCCTCTCCCAGCAGCCGAGGCCCGAGTCTGTGGGCCAGCTAGGCGAAGCGGTCCCGCTAACCTGGGCTCTCTCGCCCACCCCCGCGCCGTCGCCTCCTCGCGTCCCCGCATCTTCCCCACCCCCACTCTCCCCTTTTTTCCCTTCTCTTTTTCAGGGACGCATCGAGTACCTGGTGAAATGGAAGGGGTGGGCCATCAAGTGAGTGTCACGGGATCCAGGAGCGAGGGGGGAAGGGAGGCAGCGGACATCGGGGCCTTTTTTTTTTTTTTACCTTGGGGGGTGCGCACATTTGCTCCTTCGCATGTGCCTCTGCCTCTCTGGTTTTGTTTTTTATTTTGTGCATGTGTAACTCGGCAGGTACAGCACTTGGGAGCCCGAAGAGAACATCCTGGACTCGCGGCTCATTGCAGCCTTCGAACAGAAGTGAGTTTGGGAAGCTGGCAGGGGCGGCGGGGCCGAGGCTCGGCTGGGGCGCCGCGCGGGGAAGCGGGAGGGCCGGGGAGGGCAGCGCGGAGTGGGGCCCGGGAAGGGGCTCGTTTTTAACCTCGGGTGTTTCTCGGCCGCAGGGAGCGGGAGCGTGAGCTGTATGGGCCCAAGAAGAGGGGACCCAAACCCAAAATTTCCTCCTGAAGGTAACCTGGCCCAGCCCCAACAGCCCCCTCTCGGGCCCCTAGCCCGGGCGCAACACGGGGCCTGCAGGGGAGGGACAGATCCGCGGCCGCCTTGCGGGCGGGCCTTTCGAGAGAGGGCCCCAGCTGGGCAGGGGGTGGTTGTGAGCCCCCGACGAGCCCCTGGCAGGCGGCCCTGGCCAGCTCCAGCTTCTCAAGAGGGGCCTGGAAATGGGGACGAGGAGGGAGGATGATCCTTGCTCACAAAACCAGGGTCTGGGGAGGCCAGCAGAAAGAGGGTGGATGAGGCAGGTGGGGGCCTTCCACCTGCGGGGGTGGCAGGGAGGTGGCCTCTGCACGTGAGAGCTCTGCTCTCCCCCAGCCTTGAGCTGGTGGGGCTCTACCTGGAATTCATGTCCAGAGCAGGAGTGAATGTGATCTCCCTCATGGTGCGGAACAGGGAGAGGCTTTTGGGGTGGGAGGCTGCCTCCCTGTCTCCAGCTTGCCTCTCTCAGGATTTATTCTGCATGCCTTCCCTTCCAACAGGAGGATCGAACTTAAACTTGACTTTAAGTCACATCACTTTGAGTTTTATCACCCAGGCTGGGCCACTGGTTTTCAGTTATCCCCACTTCTGGCTGTGTCTGGAGGTTCTAATGCGGATGGAGGGGGGAGAGAGTAAAAGCATGGCACATTGGCCTTGGCAAGGGAGGGAGACCTGGCTCCAGAGGAAGCCATCTTAGAGGTTTTTGGTGTTTGTTTATTTATTTTTTTAATGAGAAAGAACAGAGTCTGGGAAGGGGAAGTCGAGATGACCCAAGGTGGCAGGCAAGGCTGCAGGCATTCTCCATGGGCAAGCACTGTCTCCCCTCTAGTGCTAAGGTTTCCTCAAGGCCCCGTCCCACCCTGACAACCTGTGACTTTGTGGCAGTTGGCATGGGCAGAGCAGACGGGACTCTGCAGAAAAAAAGGCTGTGCAGAATGGCAGGGCCTCATAATCTCCAATCTGTCCGAAAGGCTCAAAGCCCAGTTGTGGACTCTCCAGCCCCCCACTTCCCTCTAAAGGACTGTACATACATATAAAGTTTGCCTCGGACTTAAAGCAGAAGTGAAAGAAATAATGGTTTCCAGAATTACATCCTTCTGTGACCCTTGTCTCCAAATTACACACATCTTAAGAGATCCGTGGAGCAATCTTAACCCTTGATGTTTCTTTTCGGGAAGGATGGGGCAGAACAGCTGGAAGCCCGTGGGCTGTGTGACAGCCTCTCACAGTGCAGCTGGAGTGCCCTCTAGCGGGGAAGCTGGTAATGGCCATAAGCATTGATTCAGAATGCTTTTCTTTTTTAAATAGCTATAGTTCTGGCTGTGGGCCTCATGGTGTTGAGCCCCGACATGGATTATCTCCTTTTGATTGCTCAAAACCCCGCTGCGAAGTAGGGAATGGTATCCCTCTTTTGCAGATGAGAAAATCAAGGCCCAGTGTAGGGAGGTGATTTTACCTGAGCTCCCATCACCCAGCTTCCTAGCTTTATCATGTCTCTTTTTATTAACCCTGTCCCTCAGGGAGTACACATCAGGTTAAGGAGAAAAGATGGACACACACGGGAAACTATGAAGGCTGCAGAGTTGGTGGGGCAGGGGACAGAGAGGCAGATGAGAGGACCTTGATTTGGAGATGAGATGAAATAGATACTCAGCATGAGAGATTTGCAAGGGGTGATGGAGATCAGCTTGGTCTGAACCCAAGAGGCAGTGTGTATAGTAAACAGATCACACTCAGGCAGCACTCACTTTCTGCAGGGAACTACTCTGGAGAGAACAGGAGCCCATGAGGTAGGTTGCATAGTCCCAATTTTATACATAGAAAAACTTGAGACCAGAGAGGTCAAATAACTTGTGATCACAGAGAGGTAGTGGGAGAGTCCAGGGCTTCATCTTCCACGTTATCTAGAGGTAGTACATGCCAAGCCCTGGGAGCTGTGCCTGTCACCCAGAGTGCAATAAAGGCATTGCCTGTGGTTACCATTTTCAATGCACAGGCAGACCCAGGTCCACCTTCAGGGAATTCTCAACCTGGGGAGGGGAGAGGAGAAGGAGCGTAAACTAACCCCCTTTGAAAAAACATTTAGAAATTACAAAGTAAATTTTTTTGTGGAAAGGTTGGAAGCCATACATTAGAAAAAAGGTTATCACCCCTTGGATAGATAAGTCTAGCATTTCTCGACTGATCGCTGTGTGCCAGGCGTTTTGCTAAGCAAGTAACATATACTATCTCATGGTCCCAGGAGACCCACCAAGCTGGGGTTTCATCCTGGATCTGACATTTGCCTTGCCTACACTCTTCACCAGTCCCCGGGGACCATGCATCACTGCTGGACTCTGGCAGAACCATAATTACAGAGGTCCTGGAGCCCCAGCAGTGTTCAGAGGGAATCAAGGCTAACCCCCGGGGTATTGGAAAGAGTGGGGAATCCCCTAAGCTCCCTTGGTGATGAAGTTGCAAAAAGCCTTTACTGCCATGCCAAGGAAGGCTGGCTTTCCCCTGCCTTTGTCTGGGAAGAGGTATGAGGGAACCAGCCCCTGGCTCCACTGGCTCTGAGCTGGAGGAGCTGGCAGCCCTGGCACAGGGAGGTCGGGCCCACATATGCTGCCACCTAGTGGCTGGAGGGATTGTTAACTAAGCCACCCCAGGAGACTTGAGACAGAACTTGGAGGACATGTGCCTCTCCCACGTTCTAAATGACATCCTCACTTATTCAGCATGTAAGTCCACAAATAACCTCTTCTGGGGCTTGTGGTGAAATACACTCTAGTCTTGTCTACCAGGCTACCTCTGGGGTTCTGGTTAAGCATCCAGCACCATGGGAATGGGTGGTGGAGAGACCCCTAACCACAGATCACACTCTTGGGGAGCCCAGAGACTGACCCGTGGGAATGTGCCCTTCCTCTCAGCTACCCCAGCTCTCTTGGCTGGAGACAGTCACTACCTAATAATCTCCCCGACCAGGAGCCAGGATATCTATACCGAACTCAGACTGGTCATCCATCTCTACCCTCTGTCCAGCCATGGCTTTGGTTCCCTGGATTCTCTCTGCCTCCACCATTGGTCTTAGCAGTGCTTCAGCAGGCCACCTGGGCCTCCACAGACGCTTGGGGCATAGCTCAGGAAAGTCAAGGGTGTTGTTTTCCTACTGATGCTTCATCCTCCAAGACAGGGACCTAATCTATTGCTCCTCTGGAACGTATACTTTCTTCCTTGCGTTGAATCACCCTGTACCCTAATTGCCTGTTACCTTTCTTTTCCTTGGAGTGCTGCCCCCTAGATGTAGAAACTGTGTGTGGTCGCAGATGTAGCCCCAAGCAGCTGGCAGGTGACTCATTAGCACTTTCTTAGTGAGGGAAGGACTGGCCCCAGGAGGATGGCTTACCTAACCTTGTGAGCCCTGGACCTGGGGTCTCTGAGGGCCCTGCCACACACACACCCCGCACCTTCCCTGAGGTAGCAGGTGAGCTGCTGCAGAGTCCTGGGGCTTTACACATTTCACACCTGGGACTGTGTGCATCTGGGCTCAGGAGCCTGGTACAGTAAATATTGCTTGCTCCCCACAGACTTCTGCCCAGCCATCCTGCCCCCAGGCTATCTTGGCACAGACTGTAGCGAGGTCCATCCCACCTCTTAGCCCATCCCCACCAAACTGATGCCGAGGAGGTTTTAGGTGCTGGCTTTGAAATCCGTTGGCACCAGTTTGCTCAGACCCAGGCCCTGAGCAGCTCAGACCCTGGGCAGACTGATGAATCAGACCCAGGAGGGGAAGTGCCAGGGGCTGGGAGCGAAGAGGAGGGGCCAGAGGTCTGCCCCAAGAGTTGAGGAGGCACGACTGAGCTGGAGGTGCAGCTGCTTCAGAGGCAGAGAAAGAGCTCAGGGCATCTGCAGATAGGTCCACTGGGCTGGGGCGTAGGGTGGAGCAGGGTCAGAGATCACCCTTTGCTTTCAGTCACCAAGAATTAGTCCATGGAGGAGTGCCAGGCTGGGCCGGGATCTTCCCAGGGCAGAAGTGGTCCGGTGCTTCTTTCCATGCAACATCCTGGCAGTTCCCTTCTGTGTGTCAGCAAGGACAGCCAGTGACTAGTCTGTCCCTCTGGCCCACAGCCTAGCTGGAAAAGTCAAGCCTTGCAAGTTGGGCCTGGATGAGAGTCTGCCTTGCTCCCCATCCTTCTGCACTTTGCATCACCTGTCTGAACCTGGTTCTTTTTATTGCTCAGGCAGGGGTAGGAGCACAGGCTGATTTTTAGTGCCCTCAGGATGGCTTCTTGAGCCGGTACTCGTGGGTGGCCGAGGCAGGGGATGTCCAGAGGTCAGCGGGCAACCCGAGCCCTCAGCCACCTGCCGCCCTCT
>SJXQ01009216.1:136715-158888 GCA_006408695.1 Aepyceros melampus | reverse complement strand
TATTTGCGTGGGGCCCCGGACCCTCCCTGGCCATCAGCCGGGCCTGGGACTTGATCCAGGTCCGAGGAGTTTGCTGCGGAGGCCGAGCTTCCCGGCACGCGTGTGCAGGGGCGGGGCGCCCGACCCCGCCCTTCTCCTTTGGGGTGGTCGGACCTGGCATGATGGGGACTGAGGCCAAGGGGAGACAGACCCGCGTCCCAAGCTGCTGCTTCCTCCTGGCTCTTTGCGGGGAGGAGGAAGCCTGGACACCGTTCTTAGGGTCTCCGGCTTCTCCCCTCTCCGCCCCTTCTCTCTTGCTTGTGATCGCCCAGGCTTTGTCACAGCCCAGCCTTCTCCAAGCAGCAGGAGGCTTCCACTGCTCTAGGCGGCTTCATTTGCTGCTGCAGCCTGGGAACAGGAGTTGTCTATGCCAGTGGCAGAGACCAAAACCCCGGTTTTAGGCCGGATGCTGGGAGGGCAGACTGGCCAAAGCAGGGGATAGACGAGGGGGCCCAGTGTCCTTAGGAGGGCGGGCATGTGCAAAACCCGGGGTCTGGGGCACAGGGAACGCAACCCTGCTGGCCAGCCCTGGGGCACTGCCTGGGCTGTTTGGCACGAGTGGGAGTCCTTACTAGTGGCTCGAGGTGGCTTCCTGGTGTGTCAGCTTAGAACCTGAGATGTCAGAAGGAGGACGCAGAAAGGGAATTCCGGGTGGGTAACAAACGCCTTGGTCCTAAGCGTGGGAGGACTCTGTCTTCCCACTCTCCCTGCCAGAAATTGTGGCAGGGTCCTCTGACCCTCCCCAAAACATTGATAGAACGAGGGTGGTCACAGGGTTTGGGTGTGTGGAGCTCCTGACCCCTCCGAATCCCGCCCTTCTGTTGGCTCCGTGGCCGTCCAAGTGCCAATTGGCTTCACCCCAAATAAGGGCTGGTATTTTTCCTCTGTCCTTAGAGGGGATTCCCCCCACCCACCAACCCCCGCCCCAGGTGTGTGTCCACCTGGGTGCCAGTTACAGGTGTTTCCAGAGACCACAGAAATGTTTTTCCTGAGAGTCCGTGTCATTCGTGACCTTTTTTGTAAAGAAGTTGTGTTTTCAGAGGTGATTTTATGACAGGAAAGTGAAAGAATTAGTTTTGCAAAAAACAAAAAAAGAAAAAAAAAAGAGGGGGGAAAAGAAATAGAAAAAAAAATATTGTGGGATTCCTATGGGGTTAGGGAGGGTGGGGAGAAAGATATTTAAAGAAAAACTAGTAACGCAGCAATTGCACAGCTGAGGCGGCAATGTTAGGAACGTGGACAGAGGCCGGGGCCCATTTGGGAGGGCGCCCCCACCCTGGGCACGGCAACAGCCCCCCTTCCTTGGCCCAAGGCAAGGTAAGCCCTCCCTCCTGTGCTTGGCCCAGGTTCCACTCTTGTCCCAGCTCAGACGGAAGGATGACTCCTGTTCCCAAAGGAACTTGCCAGAAGCTGCAGGGGCTAAGCAGGTAGAGCTGAGATTGGGGGAGGTAGGGGTCAGCAGGAGTTCCACTGTTGCCGGGACCCAGCGTTGGTGACTCTCCAGGAAGGCTGGTGAGTGGGTACAGTTGGATTCCTTGCCCCTCTTCATTCCTTTGCCAGCCTGTTGGTCCATCTGGTTCCTCCACCGCCACCCCATGGGGGCATCTCCCTCCCCATTGCCCCAATGACCATGACACTCCCAAGCTTCCCTGGCCAGGTAGGGGTTGCTGCAGGTGTCAGGAAGATAGGAGCTGTGGACTCTGGGAGAGGTTTCAGTGGTGATTATGGTGGGTTGGGGGTAACCCTAGGGAGAGGGTGTGCCTGCCCTGTCGTCTCTTGCCACAGGCGAGTCGCTGCCCTTGACCCCCAGCTGTGCAGCCCTGCCCCAGCAGAGGCACGCATGCGCATGGCTGTCTCCCAGGCGGGCAGCTCCCCTGGGGGCCCAAGTGGGCACCAGGTCAAGAGTAAGGGGAGCCCTCCTTACCTCTCTCCCAGGGTGGCTCTGAGCTGGGCCCAGCAGCCCCCACCACACTTGCACAGACCAGCCTCCCATGGGCCCTCCCTCCCTGCTGCTGCTTTTCCGTTTGCCTAATTACCAAGCAGAAGTTGCAGTTTGGTTGGCTTTATTTTTTTGTATGTGAAAGACCCCTCAAGACCCGGTCTTCTATCTTGTTCAATATTGGTTGGGGTCATCTCCCCTTAATGCCACCCTCTTGTCACCCCCATGTCATAGGAAACAGATGAGGTCTGGTGTCTGGTTTGAGGTGGGAACTTGGAACCCGTCCCTGTCTCATTCCCCTCTCAGATACTCAGTTTGCCGGTCTGTGAAATGGGTGTATTGGGCAGCATGGCCTTTTCACCTGTTGGTGTCCAGGCAGCTGCTGAGGATTAGGTGGTGGTGGAGGTTGCTGGCACTGGGGCCTCTGGTCTCCCACAGCTGCTTTTCATTCTCACCCTGCAAAGGGGTCAGGATCAAAATGGGCTCCAGCAGAGCCCAGTGAGGCAGGCAGAGTGGGAGGGGTCACCCCACTTCCAAGGCCAGGAAACTGGGCCTCTGAGAGGCAAAGCTGCTTCATTGGAATGAAGAGCCCAGCTGCTCTGGCCTTTCGGGGACAACCTTTGAAAGGTGGGGACCAGGGCCCTGGAGTTACTACAAAGCCAGGGGCTTCCCCTGAGCCAGGCAGTCCTGGGTGAGAGGTCAGCCCAAAGGAGGAAGCTGTTGGCTCGGGGAGCTGGGCCACCACCAGCCTTTTTAGCCTCTGGGTGGACCCAAGTGGACACACTGCCTTTTGTGTCTTTAGGGGTTTTGGTGGTGGTGGTTGGTTTTGTGTTTTGAGAGGTTTTTTTCTTTTCTGGTTTTTTTTTTTTTTTTTTTTTTTTGCACTTGGCCCATGCCAGACAGTGGGACCTGCCTCGTCAGTTCCACTTTCAGGCTCCCATGCACTAGCCCAAGGCAGCCTCTTGGGGGCTTGTATGGTTTAAGGAATCACTTTTGAAAAAAAGGAAAATGTTTAAAGGTGGTTTTTTGTTTTTTTTTTCTGTCTGCATCTCCTCTCAGATTAGAAAGCCCAGAATTGGGGGCTACCATCCAGGAGAGAGGGAGGGTGTCCCCATCCTGGCCCTGTCTTATTGATAGTTGCCAAGACACCAAGATGCAGGGGGGCAGGCTGAGTGGAGACTGAGGTACCCATCTCCCAGCCCTGTGGGGTCACCCCATCCCACCTTGAAGGAGTCAGCACCCCACTCCAGCAGTGGGTGAGTGCCTGTTGTATGCAGAGCTTCAGCTAGGCAAAGGGGGGCTGGTGGTCTAATGAGGGACCCCTTGCAAGAGGCCACAGTAGAAGGAACCAAAGGTTCTGGGTCCTCCCCCTGCTATTGGGCGGAGTAGAGATGGAGACTTCTTGTTGGTTTTAATTTAAAAACGCAAAAGCCTAAAGAAATGTATCTTATAATTTTTTTAATTTTTGAAAAGCTCATTTAATGAATTGTGCACGAATGAATTCTATATATATAAAATATACATATATAGCTCTATATTTGGGGAGGGGTGCTATCTCTTTTTTCTCTCATTTTAAAAATGAAGTGTTGTTGCCTTTGTCTGTGGTTCAACCATCCAGCTCCCAGCTGGCTAAACTTTGCCTCCAGTGGTTCAAGACAGGAAACTAGTAGGGTGAGTGGGAGACGGGAGACGCGGGGAGGGGGTGCACCCCAGCGTGGGGCTGGGCCTCCAGGCCACCTGCTCCTCTCCCGGGGGTTGCGGGTGGAGAAGCGCCTTGTGTTGGCTGTGGGTTCCGGTTCTGTTCTGGAATCGGTCGGTCCTGGGCCGGGGGAGGGGGTCTGTGCCACTTTCGTCTTGTATGTTTCGTTCTGCTGCTCTTCAATATCATATCAATGCCAGGAAGGGGGCGTGGGAAGCCTCTTTGGCCCCCCCTAAATAAATTGTCACATTCCGAAGCTAAGCTCTAGCCCCTGGTCTGTCTCATTTCTTCTGGCTGGGACTGTGATCTAGAAGGCTCAGGCCATGCCTCCCCCGTTGCAGCGAGGAGAGGGGGGCCTGGCCCTCAGCAGTGGTGGGCCAGTGCTCCAGCCCAGTTCCAAGCTCCCCGCTCTGCCCCGCCTCCACCTTGTAAGTAAGCTAAACTTGAAGGGACTCCCCCCTACACAGGTAAAGCGGCGTGTGTGCCACATCTTGGAACCTGGAGACTACTTGGTCGGTGGGCACGTGGGGAGGGGGAGGGTCCCACCACTGCCCAGTCCCCAGGTCCTCAGCACCTGCAGAGAGGGCATCCCCCGGGGGCTGGATCCCTAGCCAGAGGGTTGGTTACCACAGAGCCTGGGAGGGAGCAGGCTAGGGTTGGGGGCACAGGCTCTACCCTTGCCAGCGGTGGTGGTGGTTCAGTCACTAAGTTGTACCCGAGTCTGTGACCCCATGGACTGCAGCACGCCAGGCTTCCCTGTCCTTCACCATCTCCCAGAGCTTGCCCACACTCTTCTACTTCCCTTGCCAGAAACAACCCATGTTAACAAGAAGCTGCTTCAGTTCAAAGAAACCTGTTACCTGGGTGTTTGTGTGCCTTCTCTAATGGGAAGAGTGGACTGAGGGCCATGTCAGACGCCCACAGGGGCCCGAAAGCATCAACCCCCTGCAGACGCCGGAGCCCTCACGAGTCTGCTGTGACCGGCACCTCCGTCCATCCGTAGCCACTCATTTGTCAGGCCTGAAACAGGAGTTGCCTTCCAGCCCTCTCCTTCCCCACTGCCCCCACCCCCTTATTGTGTAAGCCCCAAGGCAGGCCTCTCCAAGGTGTCCCCACCCCACCTGTCCTGACCCCAGCTCCTCTGACAAAACCTCCATGATCTGCTGTGCCCTCTCAGCACCTCACCTCGGGGGGCTGGCCGCCCTGCTGAGAGTCTTCAGGAAGCCCACTGCCCTCGGGATTGTGTCCCAAGTGTCCCCCGCCCCCCAGCCACACACACACCTGTGTACCCCCTGACACACACACTCTACCCAGGGTTGTGTCCAAGTGTGTCCCCCTGCCACACACACACACACCCACCCCCCCGGCCACACACACACACCCGTGTACCCCCTGACACACACACTCTACCCAGGGTTGTGTCCAAGTGTGTCCCCTGCCACACACACACACACCCACACCCCCGGCCACACACACACACCCGTGTACCCCCTGACACACACACTCTACCCAGGGTTGTGTCCAAGTGTGTCCCCCTGCCACACACACACACACCCACACCCCCGGCCACACACACACACCCGTGTACCCCCTGACACACACACTCTACCCAGGGTTGTGTCCAAGTGTGTCCCCCTGCCACACACACACACACCCACACCCCCGGCCACACACACACACCCGTGTACCCCCTGACACACACACTCTACCCAGGGTTGTGTCCAAGTGTGTCCCCCTGCCACACACACACACACCCACACCCCCGGCCACACACACACACCCGTGTACCCCCTGACACACACACTCTACCCAGGGTTGTGTCCAAGTGTGTCCCCCTGCCACACACACACACACCCACACCCCCGGCCACACACACACACCCGTGTACCCCCTGACACACACACTCTACCCAGGGTTGTGTCCAAGTGTGTCCCCCTGCCACACACACACACACCCACACCCCCGGCCACACACACACACCCGTGTACCCCCTGACACACACACTCTACCCAGGGTTGTGTCCAAGTGTGTCCCCCTGCCACACACACACACACCCACACCCCCGGCCACACACACACACCCGTGTACCCCCTGACACACACACTCTACCCAGGGTTGTGTCCAAGTGTGTCCCCCTGACACACACACACACACACACACACACACACACACACACACTCACTCTACCCAGGGAGACGCCTTGCCTGAGCCCCATCCCTGCCCTGGCCCTCCCGTCCCTCAAGGAGGGCTGGGTCTTCATCCCCAGAGTCCATGCCTGATGCCTTTTCCTCTAACTGTCGCGCTCGGTCCTCCTCCCTTGTTTGCACCGTCAGCAAGGCTTGAGAGTGGCTGAGTGGTCGACATGGGGCCCCAGTGCCACTCGTCCAGCTGGCCAAGGTCCAACAGGAGTGTGTTTCTGTCCGAGAATGGTCTAGAGACAGAAGTCGGGCAGGGAGTGGGAAGGTGGGGGGAGATGGGACCCTGAGTCGAGTCCGGGCTGGCCTCCTCCGGGACCCGCTCCCACTGTGTCATCTCGCCCAGTTCAGGGTTCTGTCCTCCAGACACCCCCATTCAGTACTTAAACAGCAATAACCCGAGTCGTCAGCACACCGGCTGCCTGTCAGGCCTCTGTGAGCTCTCTCCCTTCCCGCCTTGCACCCTGCCCACCCTCCCCAGTGCCCAGGCTGATGAGCCAGCATCGCAGAGGAGGGCCAAGGATGGAAGGAATTCCTTGGTCCCCTGGTGGCACAGTGGAGGGGGGCTTCCCCACCCCCACTCGTTTCTCTCTGGGGTTGAGACCATGGGGGCTGCCCTCGTGAGGGGCGAGCATCTCGTTGCAAGCATCATGTTCAGGGCTTAGCATCTCGACTGCCCCTTGTCACAAGTCCTGGGGGCCGTCTCTCAGCAGCCCAGTCCCCCTATTAGCTGTGGATAAATAAGTGTGACCTCAGCAGCTTCTTAAGGAGGATGGGAGGGTTTGTACCAAAGCTTGGGGAAGACCACACAGCTGGGCTCAGGGAGTCCAGCGTGCCCTGCCTGAGGTGAGTTAGCACCCTGGCATCCCACTGAGCTGGTGCCTCGTCCACCAAGTGGTGCCCAACCAGCCCCCTCCCCTCACCCCACCCTATTCTTGGGCATCACCAGGAGTGAAAGTCAGCCATGGGGTGCAGCTTAGGAGCCAGGTAAGGCGGAGGGGTTGAGATGCAGTGAGAATGACAACTTTGCAGAAGCTGGAGAAGGCGATGGCACCCCACTCCAGTACTCTTGCCTGGAAAATCCCATGGACAGAGGAGCCTGGTGGGCTGCGGTCCATGAGGTCGCTAAGAGTCGGACACGACTGAGCGACTTCACTTTTCACTTTCACGCACTGGAGAAGGAAATGGCAACCCACTCCAGTGTTCTTGCCTGGAGAATCCCAGGGATGGGGGAGCCTGGTGGGCTGCCGTCTCTGGGGTCGCACAGAGTCGGACACGACTGAGCGCCTTAGCAGCAGCAGCAGCAGCAGCAGCAGAGAAGCTGAAAGTGTGCTGCTTTTTCTGTCCTTGTTACACTGCACCTGAGGTGAAGGGGGTCAGAGTGGCAGCATTTAAATGCCTAGCGCCCCTCAAGCAGGAGCCCAAGCCTGTCTGCACCCTCTGTGTTCAGGCTGCTGTCCTCTGAGGGCTCACACTTCAAGAGGTCTCTGCTGGGAGAGGCCAAGCAGGGACAGCTCACCCATAGGGCGGAGCCCAGAAGGGAGCAGAAGTGAGCGGGGGTCCGTCCTCTGGGCATCCATGCGCTCTGAGCCTTTGAGAGTCAGAGGAGGGACAGAGGCCAGGACTTGAAATCACTGTGTGAGCCCTAAGGAGGCCTGTGGGAGGGGGGTGACAGGAAGTGGGCACAGAGATTTAGAATATTGAGGAGTCGGTGATTGGCTTTGAGTGTGGACTTCCCTGGTGGCTCAGACAGTAAAGCATCTGCCTACTATGTGGGAGGCCCAGGTTCAATCCCTGGATTGGGAAGATCCCCTGGAGAAGGAAATAGCAACCCACTCCAGTACTCTTGTCTGGAAAATCCCATGGACGGAGGAGCCTGGTAGGCAACAGTCCATGGAGTCACAAAGAATTGGGCACAACTTCACTTTCGAGTGCTGTGAGAGGGACCCTCTGAAATACCTCCTGGGTATCTGGTGCAGGTAAAGAAATGGGTATTGTCATCACGGGCTGGGGGGCTGGCAAAGGAGTCAGCCTGGGAGGGAGGTGAGTGTAGTTTGGGACACCTTGGATGTGAATCAGGCAGAGGAGCCAGGAGGAATTTTCACCCAGAGGTTTGAGACATGGAGGGAGTTCCTTCTCAGGCTTTCCCAGTGGCTCCAGCAGGTTAAAAATCCGCCTGCAATGCAGGAGATGTGGGTTCAATTCGTGATGCAGGTCGGGGAAGATCTCCTGGAGGAGGAAATGACAATTCACCCCAGTCTTCTTGCCTGGGAATTCTCGTGGACAGAGGAGCAGTAGACTATATTCATAGTGTCGAAAAGAGTTGGACACAACTTAGGGGCTGAGCACGCACAGCTACCTCCCAGGTCCCTTTGCTGAAGAGCCTTGCCCCCAGGTGCCCCTCAGCTCTGAGATGACTGATCACCAGACATTCTGGAAAAACCACTGGGGACTTAGGTGCATAGCTGCTGAAGCCATTGGGATATACAGCCCCTGCCTGCCAACTTTATGCCTTTCATCTGAGTGAGGTTATAAACTAGGTGGCTGGGGGATGATGAACCCCATCAGATAGGTGAGGAGGTGGAGCAAGGGACTTCCAGGGTCACTCAGAAGCAGAAGAATGGAAGCCGGATCTTGGGTATGACGGATGGAAGCTTTTTAAGAGCCAACTGCTGCACAGTACTGGAGACACTAAAGAAACTAGAACATTGTTTTAAATACACAACTGAGCTTCCAAGAGAGTCAAGAAATCCCCAGGGACTAAAAGCAAACAAAGAGGAAGCCAAAATCGGGGTGACAAGCAGTTGCCAGTCCTTCAGGGGGCTCTGTGGGTGGCTTGGGGACAAGGGTGGAGAGGTTGTTGACCTTTGCTGATCTTGGTAACTGAGGAGCTTGGATTTTACATCTATGTTGGGATGGGAGACAAGGCCTTGGGTCCCTGCCCAGAGAGTTTTGGAACTAAGACACCTGAATGAAGCTGGACCCATATCCTCAGTGAAAGAGCAAACGGAAAAGAAATAATCCTTTTGCAAAAAAGCAGAAGAAGTTGTCAAAGAAGTTGGCTCATTTTTGGCTCTGTTGGAAAAATAAAAATCAAGCCTCTCTCGAGAAATTCTAACTCTAGGCGTTCCCTCACACAAAATTTGAGGTTTGAATATGCATTGCCCACACGGTCCCAGAACTCCTAAGTCTGGAAATTAATATAAAAAGCAAACGCGGGGTGGTTTACACCCACAGAGCAGGTGGCAATAGCAAAGGCAAGCCTCTCTGGAGAGACATTCCCACAGTAAAGGCCACGTGGGCTACTCACAGATAAAAGCCTTGCTATACGAGCTCTCAATTCCAGATTACAAAACACAAAGAAGCAAGCCACAAACCGCAGAGCAACAAACAGCACATATAGAATCCTGAATCTGATGTGTTATTTTCAAGCACACATCGAAGGTTTCCAAAAAGGATCGTGAATAACGTGTAGCAGGACATGAAGCCAGTCCCAATAAATTTCAAGAAATTGATATCGCAGATATCAATTGATATCATGTTTAATTTAAAAATCAGTAGCAAAAACTTAACTGTTAATTAAAGGCAAAACCTCATGTATTTAGACAGTAGCCCAGGTCTCTCATTCCTGTGCATTTTTCTCCCTCTCCAAACTTCTGAAGTCTCTTTAGAACAGTGAGATTCCAGGATGGATATGAAAGTGCTGGTCAGACGGCAGCACTCAGGAGGGTCACAGCCAGTCTGCGTTGAAGCTGGATGTGGGAACAGGTCCCCCTCTGATCTCTAGACAGGATGTGATCGTTAGAGCCAAAGACCAAAGTCCTCTCTGTCTTTTCCAAAAAATGGGCTCAGCGGGTGACAAAGACGTGAGCCTGCATTTAAAAGACAGCCATCAGCCTTTATGAGCCACAGGGTCTGGGAAACATTCTTGCAGAGCCAGAGTGGGCTGCTAGGAATGGGACAGAGGTGGCAGGGGTTCTTGGTTATGTGTCATAAAGACGAGCCCCCCTGCCAACCAGCCCCATGCTCTTTTAGGGTGGATTTGGAGGTCCCCAGGGGTTCTCTGTGAAGGCTTGGATACTCCCATCTGTGAGCAACGAAATAGGACACACTTTGGAAGAGGCACACGTGGCCTCTGTCCCCCATGGGGACTCATTACAGTGATCGTCATCTCACTGGCTCCCCGGGCCATCCGTGCGTGTGCTCACAGCTGTTTCCACGCAGTGGCATCCTAACGGAGGCTTGCTGTTCTCACCATCCCTGGCTCCCTCCCGTGCTCATCTGCCTGCCTGCCTTTGACAACTCAGGCACTGTAAAGAGACCCTTGTCCAGGTTCAGATCGCCAGGTGCTCCCCTCTCGAGACCTCCATGCTCCTCAGCAGTAAAAGAGGCCAGGACTCCTTGCTTGGCACAGTTCCTTGGGAGGACTGAATGGAACGAGTGTGAAAAGTATTTGTTCAAGTACCACATGGGTAAGAGGGGACACAGATCTTCCTGACCTGTCTGGCCAGGATTGACTACTCCCCTGACTTCCCATCCCGGCGTTCCAGCCTCCTGCTCACCAATTCTTGATGCCTTCCTCCCATGGAACAGCTTGTCAGTGGTGGGAGAACAGTGGAGGAGTCTGAGCTCTGCTAGCTGTGTGATCTCAGGCTGGTCACTCACCCTCTCTGAGCCCTTGTAGCCTCTTCTGTAAAGTGGAGGGGAGCGCTTCCTCTCATTATCTTTTCCAGCTCAGACTGACTCTAAGGGTAACTAACGAGTATAGAGTAGACTTCTCAAGGACTGACTCATTAAATCCTCAGCTTCCAGAGAGCACAGTGCGAACAACACACAGAGGAGGGAGGAACTGGGGACTCAGAAAGGCAAAATAACTTGCTCAAAAATTCCTACGTGGTAGAGCTGGGGTGTGAACCCATGCAGTCATACTTACCCGCCAGGCCAGCATCCTCCCTGTGTAGCCTGGCGAGGGCTCAGTCACTGGGGCTGGACTGCCTGTCTGAGTGGGACCCTGGGCACATTGAGTATCTCTCCTGTTCCTCTATCTCCCCATCTATAAAGTGGGGGTGAGAGTAATCCTCCCTTCCACCTGGGACTGCAGGGAACTCTGCTGAGGACTCCAGGGCCCAGGCTCTGAGCTGCACACTCGGGTTTCAGTCCAGTCTGAACCCTCCCACAGTGTAGCCAAGTCAGCTGGAGAGAGAGGTTGAGTCACTTGCTCCAAATGGTACAAACTTTCGAAGCTGGACTTCAAATCCCAAAGCCCCAGCTTCAAAGTCTGTGCTATTAACTACCCTGCTCTACCTCCTATGAGGCCCTCAGACTCCAGGTTCAAAACCAAATTCCAGACTGCAAATTGGCAGCCCCCCCCAGTCTGCCTGACTCACCAGCCTCCTTGATGGGGGCCTGAACCCTGCACCTCCTCTTTGACTCATCTATTCCCAGCTAGTCCTCAGCATCGTGACTAATTGACCCCTGAATGGAAAAAACCATTCTGATCCCTCCCTTCCTCCTCAGCTCTGCTGCCCAGCTCAGTCCAGACCCCAAAGGTGAGGAGGATGGATACCAAGAACACCCATTCTAGAGTGTAGACTTGCAACGGAGCTGGGCAAAAGTGCTCTTGGTCCCTCAGGTCGTCCAGGCTGCAGGGCTATGAAGCCACATGGAGGTGGGGCTTAGAGACAGTTGGGAAAGGGAGGTGTCTTTAGAGACAGTTGACATCACTCACCAACTTAAGCCAGGTGAGGGGGCTTCAGAGAGTGGGAGAGCACAGTGGCAGGTGTCCACTGGGTTTGGGGAGGTGGGTGACTGGGGACAAAGGTGAGAGGCTGGCTGAGTCCCCTGTTTCTGTGAGGCAAGCAGAGACGGAACTGCTTTGGGGACGGTTTGCACCCCCAGCACTTGGGGGCCAGGATGCAAGCATATCTCCTGGGGTCCATGCTTGGAACTTTGCAGAAGGTGGCTGGTTTGAGGTCATTGGAAGAGGATCTAACCTCAAGATGATTGTGGGCGGGGAGAAACAAGGAAGTGATACATGATCTTATCAGAAGACTTCATGTTGGGTGGTGGACCTCGATGATAGGTGCTGAAGCCAGGGAATGCTGTGCCCAGATAGGAACTGCAGGTGTGAGATTCCTGGTGATGGAGGTATCTATGAAGAACCCACAAAAGTGCCCCTAATAAAAAAGCACCAGCTCCCAGGCGCTCATCTGACCCACCTGAAAACACTGATCTCCTGAGAACATCTGAACCAGACAAGGCAGACTTACCTTGTTACCTTTCTCTCCTCCCTGCCCCAATCTCCCACCATGGAGAAAGCAGAGGCAACTATCTGGGGAAAGGGCAAGGGGAAAGCAGATCAAATTGGGGTCTTAGAGCAGAATCCCACCATGCTCCTTCCCCGTTATATAGGTCTTTGAGTTTAAGGCAGACTTGAGCTGGGGGAGAGGAGAAGCTTTGGCTAGAGCTTAGAGCTTTGCCTTTAGACCCGACTGTTTCAATATCTAAAAGCAGGATAAAGCCCCAAAGTGACTGAACAAGCTATGAGATATGCCCAAGACCTCATCCAGAGGTAGGGAAATTTGGGTCAACAGAACAGGTTAACAGGGCAGCCACTGAGAGTAAAATTCTTTCTGCCTGCTTCCCTCCAAGCACAGCTCATTCTGTGTGTCCCTTCACTGCCTCAGCCTCCTAACAGGCCCTTTTACTTTCTTCTCCTGTTCCTACCCTGGGCTTCCTAGATGGCTCAGCGGTAAAGAATATGCCTGCCAATGCAGGAGATGTGGGTTCAATCCCTGGATTGGGAAGATTCCCCTGGAGAAGGAAATGGCCACTCACTTCAGTATTTTTGCCTGGGAAATTCCATGGACAGAGGTGCCTGGCGGACTACAGTAGCAAAAGAGTCAGACATAACTTCACATCTAAACAATACAATGCAATCCTACCATACCCTGACCCTATCCCAGTCTACCAGGGCTTCCCTGCTCATCCAGGGAGGCAGTCTATCCTAGTGCTCATGAGGTTGGATGTCTGAGTTAGGATCCTAGCTCCGGATCCTAGCTCCTTGACTGGGCTGCTGTGTGATCTGAAATAAGTTGCCTAACCTCTCTGTGCTCAGTATCACTGTCTGCAACACGGGGATCGTGACAGCCGCACGCCTGTTCCACCAAGGCTTCAAGAGGCTTTTAATGATTATTTATAAAGGCCTTAGGGACTTTGTAAGAAGGATCCCAGCATTAGAGATCAACACTGTTCTCAAATGCTTCCTCCTTGCTGTGCAATCTTGGCAACGTCCCTTCTCTCCCTGTTTCTCAGTTTCTGAAAAATAAACCATGTGTGGGTACAATTTGTTTGTGGCTGCAGCTAGTGCTGGTGGCTGACAAACTTCAGTGAGGAGAGAGATCCGAGCCTGGACCACCCCACAGTGGGCTGAGAAGAGAGCTAGCAGGCTCTGCAGGTGGGCAGGAGCAAGGAAGGGTCGAGCAAGTAGAGCTGCCCACTCTACCCTGGTCTCAGGCCTTCTGCCTTCTTCTAGCCTCTGGGAGTCTCCCCAGCCTGCCCCCTCTTCCCCTAGGGATCACCTTGGGTACCCTGGGCTAGATCAGGAAACAGATGGCATTTGAGGGAGTAGCTGCCAAGTGCCCTTGGCTCCTCGCTGGATACAACTGAGCAGCCATCCAGGTGAGGTCCCAGGTACACACCCCCTTGGTCTTGAGCCCCATCACACACCTCTGTCTGGCCCTGCAATGTCCACCTCGCCCGGCCCCTCCTTCAGCAGCAGGCCTTCTGTCTTTCATCATCTCTGTAGGCAGCACAGGACTGCTGCTACCCATTTTACAGACTAAGGAAAGAATGTTCCCTGAAACTCAGCTTTCCTGCCTCCGTGTGCTATATCTACAGAGTCAGGGATCATCAGAAAAGTGCCCTTTTGGGACTGCGCTGGCAGGCCAGTGGTTAAGATTCCACACTTCCAATGCAGAGAACGAGAGTTTGATCCCTGGTCAGGGAAACTAAGATCCCACCCACATGCCATGCGGTGCCGCCAAAAAAAAATGGAAAACAGCCTTTTCTAGAGGAGCTGGAGTAACAGCCACCAGCCCTGAGGTTCCATTGTGCTTGGATGGAAATACACCCTGAGCACAGGCAGGGAGCCAGTGACCCAGATACGAAGCAGACGTGGTACCAGACCTCAAGAAGTTCTTGAACTGGGGAATGCAAGTCACAGGCAAATGCAACGAAAACTGGTGCTGGGGCCGCTGGTGAGGGCAGGAGGGATGCTGCGGATTTAGGTGGGCTCCTGGGCTCTGCCTGGGAACTGCCTGGGGAAGAGGGTGGAAGGGGATGGGACTAAGCCAAGGACGGAAGGAAGCTCCCGGGACATACTGCTTCCTCACTGGGTGGGGCTGATTGGCCCAGTGAGAACATGTGACATGGTCCACTTCCAGATGGACACCCACTGACTAGGAGACCTGGGGAAACGAACGAATCCCTCTGATTTCAACTTTCTTATTGTTAAATGGGGACAGTTACAGTATGGAGCTCCTAGGTTGCCACCGGTGAGGGTCAGGCAGAGTAAAAAGTGCAGGGCAGGAGGAACTGGGGGCATTTGGGATGCTGATGAAATGGTGAGCGCCCTAGCCCTTACGTCCTCAGAGAGAGGACGCAGCCTTATTAGGCAGCCACTCCTTTTGGTCCTTCTTGGCTGGACCTGGACTCAAGCTCACACGCTCCAGCCAACTCCCAGGCCCCCCACAAGGAGGACACCCGTTTCCTCCTTGATTCTCAGCTCCTCCCAAGCTGAGAACAGATGTCCTCGCTTCCTGCTTGAGCCTGAGAGGTGGATTGGCTCCTTTTCCCGCTTCCAAGGAAGTAAACACCCTGGATGGAAATCTCTGGGCTTCCCCAGAGAGGAAAGCTCCCCCTTCCCTGGCTACTGCCTCTCCTCTGGTCTGGCTCCTCATCCCAACATCTGATGCTCAGACCTAAGCTTTTCGGGCCCTACCTGAGCCCTGCTTCCCCCTGGAAGGCCCCAGATTGGGGTTTGTTGATGAAACACACACATGAACCTCAGTCTGAAGGATTCCCCAACGCTGCTCAGAAAGAGGGTGAGAGGGGAACGAAGAAAGGACAGAGCGACTATGGAGGAAGGCATTGTAGGCTCCTGGGGAGTCAAGGAAAAGAAGTGAAAAGGGAAATTAACATTTACTGAGCATCTAATATATGCTAGGAATAAATGAGGAAGAGGGTAGCATGTATTGGAGGGGCTTCCCAGGTGGCTGAGTGGTAAAGAATCCACCTGCCAAGGCAAGAGATGTGGGTTCGATCTTTGATTCGGGGGGATCCCCTGGAGAAGGAAATGGCAACCTACTCCAGTATTCTTGCCTGGGAAATCCTGTGGACAGAGGAGCCTGGTGGGCTACAGTCCATGGGGTTGCAAAGAGTCAGACCCGACTGAGCATCATGCAGCAGGTCTCAGGCGTCTACTGAGTGCCAGGCATACTGAGTGCCCTGGGAATACAAAGCAGCCTGGCAAGAACTGATCCCTGCCTCCGAGTCTGTGGGAGGTTTCACATGCAGCGTTTCATCTGGTCTTCTAATTCTCATTATAGTCCTATGAGGTAGGTACCACAGCCCCATTTTATAGATGAGGAGACTGAGGCAGCTCTGGTCCAGGGACAGCCCATCTGTGGGTGGAGACCAGCCCCTTGGGATGGGGATATCCGGAACGGGTGCAGGCAGCTCTCTTTGACCCCAGTCCCCACCTCTCCACCCTCTGGGGAAAGGAAGTTCTTTGGTTCACCAGCACAGCCCTGGTGACATTGTCTCCAGTCACTGGGAGTTTGAGTATCCACAGGGGCTGGCCCTGGAGACCCCGAGATGAGGATGACATAGCTGGTTCCTGCCTTCAAGGAGTTCACAGTCTTTTGATAGACAGGTAAAGGGGGAGAGGCTGTAGTGGAGGGAAGCCCGGGGGCTGAGGAAGGCAGGAAGAGAGAGTCGTGAGTATTCAGTGTCCATTAGGTACCAGCACTGAGAGAGTGTAGTTTAGGGACAGTTTGGTTGACCAGCCGGCCGGATCTGCCCAGCCTGAGAGCTTTCCTGGGACACAGGACCTGCAGTGCTAAAACTGGGTGAGTTGGGTCACCTTAAGCCCTGATTTCAAAGCTGGTTCTGTCACAGGCCTGTAACAGAAGCTAGTTGCCTGACTAGCGCCCACTCCCCTGTTCTTTTAGAAATGACTTTCCTATAGTCTGAGGTTCTCCCTGCACAATCCTGCCTCCTCCCTCCCCGCCTGCAGATACATTGTACGTGGACTTTACTAGGCTGGAGGAGGAAAGAATATTCTCCAGCCCCTCCACACCGCCGTTTGCTCAGCAAGAGGTACTAACAGAAGGCAGAGGGAATTTAGCCTGGGTGGCAGCGGTAGGAGGCTGTAAATTCCTCTTGGGGCCCTGAGACCAGCTGTGATGGGCACTGTGGTCATCCTACCAACCCCTCCTTCTAAACGTACCCTCAGGAAGAGGGACCCAGGGGACCTCAGAGGGGCCGCTTCCGGGCTGGGTATGGAGAAGCGAACGTTCATGGAGCAAGGGGTGGGTGTGGCGGCCTTGGAGGGCAGCTGTAGGTGCAGCTTTTGTTGGTTGGTTGGTTAGAGCAGTTTTCAGGTCACAGTATACTGAGCAGAAGGTTTCCCATATCCCCTCCCACGCCTGCGTATGCAGAGCCTCCCCCATTATCCACATCTTACACCAGAGTGGGACATTTTTTACGACCGATGAACTGATTTTTATGACTGATTCTACATCATTACACCCAGTGTCCATAGTCTACGTTAGGGTTCCCTCTTGGTGTGCATTCTGTGGGTTTTGGTAAATGATACCATTACAGTATCATAGAGAGCAGTTTCACTGCCCCCAAAATCCTCTGTGCTCCTCCTATTCATCCTCCCCTCCCCCATAACCCCTGGCAACCCCTGATCTTTTCACCATCTCCATAGTTTTGCCTCTTCCAAAACGTCATATGATGGAGTCATAAGTATGCCGCCTTGTCAGGCTGACTTCTTTCACTTAGCAATATGCATTTAGGGGACCTCCTTGTTTTCTCATGATTTGACAGCTCCTGTCTTTTTATTGCTGAATAATATTCCATCATCTGGATATATCTGTTTAGTTATTCATTCACTTACTGAAGGGCATCTTGGGTGCCTCCAAGTCTTGGCAGTCATGAACAGAGCTGCTGTAAACGTCCCCATGCAGATTTCTGTGTGGACATCACCCTAGCTTTTGAGCCAAAGCCACTCTCTTCTGGGGAAGTACTCAATTAATGACTGGGCATGAAAAAGTTACTGGGGAATGGGCATTTCTGCCCAATGCCAAACTTCCCTGATGGGCACTGTTGACCCCAGAGTGCATGCGTGCTCAGTCGTGTCCGACTCCTGTGACCCCATGGACTGTAGCCCGCCAGGCTCCTCTGTCCATGGGATTCTCCAGGCAAGAATGCTAGGTGAGTTGCCATTTCATCCTCCAGGGGATCATCCCAACCCAGGGATCGAACCATTGTCTCCTGCACTGGCAGGTGGATTATTTTACTGTTGAGCCACTGGGGAAGCTGATTGGCTCCAGAATACCCTGTTAAGATGGCCAAGGCTTTGTCAGATCTGCATGGAGGTCTGAGGTTCAACCTGCCCCATTCTTCTTTTTCCTCTGTATCTTTCACAGGACTTAATCTCCTATCAACCACTTGCATATCTAATGCTATCTTAGTGTCTGCTTCCTGAAGGACCCAACTAAGAGACTCTACCTCTAAAATCAATCCATGATCCATCCAGTTTTCTCCATTATCATGACCTCCAAACCACTCAGTCCTCTCACCTGGATGGTTGCATGGCCCCTACCTGGTCTCTGTGTTTCCTCTCCTGTCCCTTAATGACCCAGCCCCCACACAACTGCCATTGATCTTTTACAAACACAAACCACATGGCGTTACTTCCTTGCTTAAAGTCAACCAGTGGAGCTTAACAACAAACCCATTCCCTCCCCTTGACCTGTAGAGGCCCACATGACCTTGTCCTGCCTTCCCCTCCAGTTTCCTCTCTCCCCAAGTGTTCACTCTGCTCCAGCCCCACTGGCCTTCTTTCTGTTCCTAGAATCTATCAAACTCATTTCTGCCTCAGGGCCTTTGCACTAGCTGTTCCCTCTGCCTGGAACACTCAGTCCTTCCCCAAGTTTCTCCATGGCTGATTTCTCGGCTCATTCAAGTCTCAGCTAAATGCAGGCCTTTTCTGACAACCTTATAAGCAATGCCCATCTCCCAACACCCCTCCCACATTCCCCACACACCTCCTGTAACTTTCTATCATGTTACTTTAAAAATTTCCTTATAGTTCTCAGTACTATTGCTGATTTAATTATTCATTTATTTACTGCTTGCCTCCCCACTAGAATATAAAACTGTAATTTTGTCCTGTTTCCAGCTCTCCCTGGTGCCTGGCACTATGCCTGGCCCAAGTTCAGTTTAGTTCAGTCCTCAGTAGTGTTCAATTCTTTGCGACCCCCTGGACTGTAGCATACAAGGCTTCCCTGTTCATCACCAACTCCCAGAGCTTGCTCAAATTCATGTCCATTGAGTCGGTGATGCCATCCAACCATCTTATCCTCTGTCGTCCCCTTCTCCTCCTGTCTTCAATCTTTCCCAGCACCAAGGTCTTTTCAAATGAGTCAGTTCTTTGTATCAGGTGACCAAAGTACTGGAATTTCGACTTCAGCATCAGTCCTTCCAGTAAAGATTCAGGACTGATTTCCTTTAACACTGACTTGTTGGATCTCCTTGCAGACCAAAGGACTCTCAAGAGTCTTCTCCAACACCACAGTTCAAAAGCATCATAAGGGTGGTGTCATCTGCATATCTGAGGTTATTGATATTTCTCCCGGAAATCTCAATTCCAGCTTGAGCTTCATCCAGCCTGGCATTTCGCATGATGTACTCTGCATATAAGTTAAAAAAGCAAAGTGACAGTATACAGCCTTGACGTACTCCTGCCCCAATACGGAACCAGTCCCTTGTTCCATGTCCAGTTCTAACTGTTGCTTCTTGACCTGAATATAGATATCTCAGGAGGCAGGTAAGGTGGCCTGGTATTTCCATCTTTTGAAGAATTTTCCAGTTTGTTGTGATCCACACAAAGGCTTTGGAGTAGTCAATAAAGCAGAAGTAGATGTTTTCCCGGAACTCTCTTGTTTTTTCAATGATCCAACAGATGTTGGCAATTTTTTCTCTTGTTCCTCTGCCTTTTCTAAATCCAGCTTGAACATCTGGAAGTTCTCAGTTCATGAACTGTTGGAGTCTCACTTGGAGAATTTTGAGCATTACTTTGCTAGTATGTGGGATGAGTGCAATTGTGTGATAGTTTGAACATTCTTTGGCATTGCCATGAAAACTGACCTTTTCCAGTCCTGTGGCCACTGCTGAGTTTTCCAAATTTGCTGGCATATTGAGTGCAGCATTTTAATGGCATCCAAAGTCAGTCTCAAAACATATATTTTGAATGATGACTATATTTGTTCATTTAGGGCAGAATTCCCTTTCCCTAAGGATGGAATGAAAGTGAAGGAATTAAAAAAAAAAGAAAGTGAAGGAATAAAGAACCTTAGAGATGTGAGCTTCAGAAGGAAAATGTGAGGTCTGTTGCATCTTATGAAAGTTCCCCTGAGAATCCTATTCTGGCCATCTCTTGAGGAATTCTGTGTTGGGATCAGGAGGGCCTCTCCCCAGAGCTCCAAAAAGATGGGTTTCAAGTCCTCACTGTCCTAACTTCTCCCCTCTGCCTCTAGCAGCAGCCAGTGCTATCTGTGGGGGGAACTAGTACTACAAACATTCACCAAGAGGCTGCCCTGGGTGTGGCCTCTTGCTGGATGCTGAGGATAGAGATGAATCAAGGAAGAAGGAGGGGTGGCATTACAGGCAGGGGACAGCATGAGCAAAGAGAGAGACGGGAGACAGTCTGGTGTGTGGGGGAAGTTAGGCACAGTTTAATGCTGCTCCAAGCAGTGAAGATGGGAAATGAGGCTGGGAGGGTGAGCCCTGCCAAGTCTTGTAAACCAAGAAAAGCTAACATAATAAGGCCCAACATTTATTAAGGCTTTCCATCTACTACTATTCTCCCATTTTACAGATTGTAGAACTAAGGCACAGAAAGGGTGGTGTCAGGCGCTGTCAAAGGCCTGGTACTTTACTCTCTTTGCAAACTAGGTCACACAACTGGTAACAGGTAAAGGCAGGTTTGAACTAGGCCTTCTGGCTTCAGAATCCCTGCCCTTAACCACTAGGTGCTAGTGCCTTAAGGAATTTGGACTTTCTTCCATAAAGGGATGGGGATGCATGCATGCTCAGCCACTTCAGTTGTGTCCAAGTCTTCACGACCCCATAGACTATAGCCCTCCGGCTCCCCTGTCCCTGGGATTCTCCGGGTAAAACTACTGGAGAGGGTTGCCATTCCCTTCCTTCTCCAGGGGATCTTCTCGACCCAGGGATCTAGCCTGCATCTCCTGCATTGCAGGTAGGTTCTTCTACACTGAGCCACCCGGGAAGCCCCAAAGGGATGGCAACGGGAAGTCACTAATAGGTGTGTAAGCAGGAGAGTGACATGCTCATATCGTAGGTTTAAAAAGTCATTCTAGGGGATAAACAGATCACTTTGTGCAAAATCCAGCCCCAGCCTCTGGACCCATGTATCCAACTATTCCATCGCTCACAGAGCAGCTCACATAAAGGGGGCACCATTTGGTGCCCAAGCCACAGAGGCCTGCTGCTCTGGGCAGTAGGCCCCTCTCTTGGCCTTCTCTGCCCTTCCAAGATAGAATGTGAGTGCTTCTGTCTTCATAGAAGACACGTAGATGTACCAGGAGTCCCAACACCTCACGTGCTTGCAGGACTTCGGGCCCCCTACTGCCTGATGGCCTTCACCTTCAGAGAGCCTGGCGCATCTCTCTGTCGGGACGATGCTTCCTCCAAGCTGTGCTGCTTGGCAGGTTTCCAGGTCACTGCTCCAATGAGTATTAACTCACATCCATGCACATACAGCTCTGGGGGTTCATTGTGTACAGAGCTGGCATTTGATTTGCTCCTACTTTACAAGTCAGGTAACCCTCGACTCCCAGAGATCAGGTAAGCAGGACAGGCATGATCCTGAGGCTGGGGTTGGGGTGGAGTGTGTGGAACAGGTGCCCAGGGACCCCTGGGCAGGATCTCAGCAGCCGCACAGGGCCTGCCAGGGCTGTGGATCCTGAGAAATGTTCTGGTCTCTCCCCACCACTTTGCTGAGACCACACTGAATCCCTGGCAGTCCAGAGCCCCACCGTGGGCCTTCCCTTCAAGTCAAGAACGCAGGCTTGGCAGGGAGACAGGCCTGGGTGCGGCCTTGGCTCAGGACTGAACTGGGTGTGGCCTTGGCCAGTCCTCCCGTGAACCACAGCCCCTCTCCTCTATCCCAGCCTTCTGAACACTCTCCAAGTCCCGGAAACCCACGGCCAGGAAATACCTCATGGAAAATTGGAGATGGAGCTGGATTCTGAAGGATGGTAGAATTTTTTAAACATTTTTCATTGCGAGTTAATTTGCAACAAAATGTGTATATACATTTTCAACAGGAGACAGTAAAAGTTTCCTGCATCCCCCTGGCACCACAGCCCACTGCCATGCCCGCTTGTTTGTTCCAGTGCCCAGACCACCTGCCCACTGGGCTTCTGCCATGCTAGTGTAGACTGCAGTGGGAGAGGGGTCTTCTCAGCAACCCTTGATGTTCTGTGCTCCTGAAGATTCAGAGGGGGGAACTTCTGCTACCTTCTGAGATCACAGGGGAAATTTTTTTTTTTTTTTGTATGGGGCGAAGGGGAGTCACCTCTGCTCTTTCAAGAGGTTGGGGTGGGAATGGACGGTTGGGTGGCCATAGTATAATTAGAGGTTGGGTCAAAATCTCCAGTCCCCTCCCCGCTAACACTGGCCTCTTTCCTAGCTCTCCTTAGGCCCACCCCAGCTCCATTGCATAGTCTGGGTCCACTCAGATGCATCTGAGCCCAAATGCTGCTCCAGCGCATACTAGCCGCGTGACCTTGGACAGCGACCTGACCCCTGTGGGTCTCATTTGTACTGGGAACGTGTCCACAGTGAGGCTTAATTGTGATCAAGCCCGTGGCTCTCTCAGCACAGAGCCCGGCGTGGAGAAAAGCTCCCCGCAAGCTGGCAGACTGCCTGGTGGGCTCGGGGAGGGGGCCAGAGAGCCGTGGTGGGGTGAGGCAGGGTCGCCC
>SJXQ01009216.1:42056-135362 GCA_006408695.1 Aepyceros melampus | reverse complement strand
CGGAGCAGCTGCGCCAGACGGCGCTGCAGCAGGAGGCGCGCATCCGCGCCGACCAGGACACCATCCGCGAGCTCACCGGCAAGCTGGGCCGCTGCGAGAGCGGCCTGCCGCGCGGTCTGCAGGAAGCCGGGCCCCGCCGCGACACCATGGCCGACGGGCCCTGGGACTCGCCCGCGCTCATCCTCGAGCTAGAGGATGCGGTGCGCGCCCTCCGGGACCGCATCGACCGCATCGAGGTGAGCGCCGCGCCGCGCGCCATCGGGGACCGGCCCCGGCGCCGGGTGGGAGGGGCTCGCGGGAGTCGAGGGCTTCCCCGGGTCCCGCGGCCACCGCCGGCTCAGGGACCCTGGGGGCGGGGGACCGCCCTCGAGTCTCTGAGTCTTGGGTTTCCGTCTGTGCAAAGGGGATGGTTGGACCTTCCTCCCAGGGGAGAAGGGACGAGTCAGGGAGGGCACACAGGCCGGAAACTCACACTGACTGCGGCTCAGGGAGCACGCGGGAAAAGCTCGCTGCTGATCCTTTTTCCTCCAGGCGCCTCTGTAAGCCTCAGTTTCTGAGTCTGTAAAATGGGTATAACGGTGCCCACTTGTAGTGTGGATTGATTAAAATGTAGATACGTGAAAATGCTCGGCACGTACCAGGACCTCTTTAAATATCCGTTTCATTTCCTTCTTTCAGACATCCCCAAAGCAGCACCAGCCACACACTCAGTCCCCTGTGGTCAGGAGATAGGAGGGCTGTCTGAGGGACTCGGGGTCATCCTCTCTTGCAGAATCGCAGGGAACAGTGTCTCATAAACCAAACCCGGATGCTCCTCACCTTCTGCGCCCCTAAGGCCCCCAGCTGGGCTCGGACCATGGACATGGACAGCAGACGCTCAGATGGCTCTAGCCCTGCCAAGAGGCCTGGAAGCCGGCCGCTCTGGGCTGGGGGCTGAGTGGAGAGCAGGTCCCATCTGGGTTTCTCCCCCTCCAGTCACCTTTTTCAGATGTTCCTGTCTCAGGCTTGGAGTCAGACATGAGGGCCCAATAGGGGCAGTCCACCCTTGGCTGTCCTATGATCCTGGACCAGCCATTTCTCCTTTGAAGCTGCCAGACCTCTGCCTCCCTCTGAGAACCTGTTTGGAGCCACCTGGAGGGGGAGCTGGACAAATTAGTCAGGACAGACATCCAGAGACCCTGACCACTCCCAGCTTCCATGACTTCCAGACTGCAGGGAAGGGGGTTCACAGCAAAACAGGATCCAAGGAAGGAGGGGGCAGAATGAGGCCCAAGCACCAGCTGCCCCCTTTATTACCTCCCCCTAAACCGAGTGCAGCTGGTGAAGGAGGGACAGTGGCTAGAAGAAAGGAAAGGCAAGGACTCTTCCCTCTCCATGGCTCTCTCAGTTAAATGCCCTGCAGAGCAGCACAGGAGATGCTGGTGTGGAAGCCTGGCCATACCCATGGCCCAGTGGCCCTCCAGAAAGTCTGTGTGGTGTCTGCACCCACCCCGCACGGTGTCAGAGAACAGCCAGGCAGCTATCACAGCCACCCCCAAACCTGGAGTTCAGAGACCTCCTCACAGAGAAGACCTCCTCTAACAGCCCTCTCACAAAGGTCTTAATTTGAGTGACTGCTGTTTTTATCATTAAGTTCTAATATTACTAATTTTTTTCAATAGCCAAAATTTAAAATGAGAACAAATCCTCCATTTAGGAAATAGAGTTTATTGATGTTAAAAAAAAAAATCTGGTCTTCAATCAATTTCCTCTTGCCTGCCCTAGCCCCTGCCCCCACACCCAGATGGCTCCCATGGTTCCTCCCACGTCTGGGGCTGGCAGGGCTGGGCTTGCCCTGGACCTGTTCCCCCAGCATCTGTGCATTTGGCAGGGTGGGCTCCCCTCCAGTTAGCCTGCTGAGGTTGGGGGGATCCTAGTAGCTGGGGTTCAGCACCAGGTCAGCCTCCTGGGTGGAAGAAGTCCTGCTTCCCTGTACACACACCTGCTTTCTGAGTGCAGGGTACATGGAGGGGCTGCCTGCCCACCAGGACTGCCTTCTGAGCCTCAGCAGCCAGAGCCAGTCTCTTTGGGGTGTTTGACAGTGGCTGGGACTTGGAGCCCAGCGGACTTGGGATCAGACTACTGGTCTCAGCTCGTGCACCTTTCAGCCACTGACTAGCTTCCCTCTTCCCTTCTCATCCAGAAACCTCAAAAGGATGCCCTTCAGGGTCTACTTTATCACCACTAGTCTCTTTCCCACCTTGATTCTCCGGAAATACTCATGGTGTTGAGTTGGTAAATTGAGCAGGAACATTTCAATCCTTCTCTTGCTGGTCCCCTCTCTGACATCTGACCCCATAGATCATTTCCTCCTACAAATCTCCGTGCCCTGGGCTTCTAGGGACCTCTCACCTGCCCCTCCTCCCGCCCCGCTTCTCTGTCCCCTCTCGGGTCCTCCCCCTTTAACATGTGCACCCCTCCTGGCCCTCCTCTTGCTGTCCCCGACAGAACTCAACCACACCCTGAAGCTTCCAACACCATTCCACCATAGTGCCCCCAAACCAACTTTGTCCCCAGCCCAGGTTTCTCTCCAAGCTTCAGATCAATAGATCCAATTGCTTCTTGAGCACCCCCCCCGGGCATCCCACCAGCCCCCTATCTTCATCATGTCCCAACCTAAACTCAGATCCTTTGCCAACCTGCTTCTCAGGTGCACCCTGAGAAGCCATGCTTGGCTCCTTTCTCTCCCTCCTCCTCCCCGTCAGCCTCATTTCTCTGTGGATGCTTGCAGCAGCCCCCTTGCTGGCCTCCCACCTGATCAGGCACACCCCTCCATCCATCCTCCTCCTCCTGGCTACCCCAGGGATCTTCCTTAAGCCCACCATTGGGCTCCCCTGTGATAGCAAGACTCTGACCTGCTCCCAGGCTGCCATTTCATTTCTAACATGTTTCCCAGTTCCTCCTTCTGCCCAGATTACCCCCAGCTTATCTATACTCATCATTTAAGTCTGCTCTGAGGACACCTCCTCCCAGAGGTCCTCCCTGATTACACTCTGTCCCTTTCCTGTCCCCACCCCTGCACATCTCGCACACCCCTGCTCCTCCCCACCTCTCTGCATCACCCCCTTCCCCACCCCACTGGACTGACTGCTAAAAGGGAGGAAAGGTCTCTCTGGCCCACCCGCTCCCTGAAGACCTCAAGTTGGAGTTGCATTTGAGGGCTTAGGAGAAATCATTTGTCTGGTGTTTTTATCTTTGTTGTTGTTAATTGAAAAAATGTCAAAAGATTTGAGGGGGGATTACATTTAGTTCCACCATTTTATTCGTTTTTGAAGCCCTCTCCCTTTTGGTCCTTTATGAGAATGTGGACATTGTTCCTGAGTTGCTGGGGTTGCTGGTAATTACCATTTTAATGATGGCTGTAAGATCCTGGATCCATCTCAGCCTCCTCCATCCATCAGTCCTTCGGCTGTCTCCTGTGGCTGAAGATGTAGGTTGTTTCTAATTATTTTTTCTTCTTGATGCTCATTGCAGGATCGATTTCATGCAGATAGTTGTTTTTTGTTTTTTTCTTTTTAAGTCAATTGAGTTATTTCTTTAGGCTGAATTCCCAGGAGTGGTGTTACTGGGTCAGTGATATTGCCTTCTATGGTTGTGGCCAAAAACCACTTTCCAAAAGGACCATTTATGTGGCAACCAGCCATGTATGTATCTTGCAGTGTTCTGTTTTTGCACTACTTTATGTGTAAAGCGGAATTTCTCAATTGATTTAAGTAGCAATTCTTTGACGTAAACCACATTCTTAATCCTATGTGGCAAGCTAGTGGCCTCTCCTCTTCTTGGGGTGGAAGTGATGAAAAGGACCACCCTGATGATAGTCACAGAGGTTCCTGGACTGTTGTAACAATCAGAGCTCACATTTCCTGAGAGCTTGCCATGTGTCAGGTCCTGTGCGTTATCTCATTTAATCCTGATAAAATTTCCAGGAGGGAGGTACGATTCTATCCCCCTTTAACAAATGAAGAAACCGAGGGTCAGAGAGGTTACGAAACTGGCACAAGGGGACACAGCATTGGAGCCTGGATTTGCCTTTGTCAGTGTCTGGCTCCGAGTCCTTGCTCTTCATCCTTAACTCTAGGTCCAACTGAGGGATCAGGCCTCAACTTCCTTCAAGAGAGCGAGGAAGACAGGTGAAGGAAGTGCCTCTTGTATAGTAGCCTGGACCGTTTCTGAATCAGAGCATCTAGAGCAAGAGTGATGAGGACCAGTCCTCAAAGGTTTGTCCTGCTGGCTGGCAAGATAATCCAGAGGCCGAAAGCAATAAATAACAAGTAACATGTAGGCACTTAATGCCTATTAGCATATTCAGTCTTCAGCCCTATGAAGCAGCCTGTACATATTCCCGTCTTACAGATAAAGGAATGGAGGCTCATAGACTTTGGAGAAACCTGACTCTAGAGCCAGCTAAATCACCTGCCCTCCCCACCCCCAGCTTCTGTTTCCCCTCGATAAAATGATACAGTGGATAGATGCTCCCTAACCGCCTTGCAGCTCTAATATTCTCTGAAATGGGAAAACTGTATGGCATAAAGTTGAGCTCTTCTTGCTTGTGACTTTAATCACTTTCTCTCTCTGGGCCTCAGTCTTCTCATCTGTAAAATGAGTAGAAGGAGGGGCTGGGTGTGGTTCAGGCCCTTTGGGCTCCAGATTCTGAATTCTTGGGCAGATGTTTCCTGATTAGGAATTGTCATCTGTGCCCTGGAGGCCTCTCCTCCCTGGCAGGACTCCCCCTGGGAAAGGAGACCCCTCCTGCCTGTTCCAAGCCTGGCAGGAGCCACTTGGGTAGAAGACAGGGAGGGGCTTACGTGTGACCCTTTTTTTTAAGGTGTATCTTACACTCAAGATATTTAAGAACTCACATATCATACTTTAAAATGACACAAATCTTTTTTAATGTATTTATTTTTAATTGGCAGATAATTGCTTTACCATATTCTGTTGGTCTCTGCAATACATCAGCATGAATCAGCCATAAGTATACATATGTCCCCTCCCTCTTGAACTTCCCTCCTACTTTCCACCCCACTGCAGCCCTCCTGGTTGTCACAGAGCACCAGTTGAGCTCCCTGAGTACACAGCAAATCCCCACTGCTACCCATTTCACACATGGCAGTGTACATATCTCCATGCCACTCTCAGTTCATCCCGCCCTCTCCTTCCCCGACAGTGCCCACAAGTCAGTTCTCTATATCTGTGAAGAAGACGCGGATCTTAAATGCACAGCTGCATGAAAATATATGCAGGGGCACACCCATGGAAGCACCACCCAAATAAGAATCAGGACATTTCCAGCACCTTAGAAGGCTCCTTTTTGACCCCAAAGCCCAGGCTTCCCCAGAGGCACCGCGATTCCAGTTTTCATTGCCATAGATACAGTTTTCTCTGTGTTTGAACTTCCCTCAGATTGACTCAGGCAAGCTGCAGCCCTTCATGTCTGGTGTCCTCATTGCACGTTGACCTTCAGTCATGGTGTGTGTGTGTTAGTGGTTTACTTTTCACTGCTGTGTAGTGTTTCCGTGCGTGGAAACACCTTACTTACCCATTCTCTGATGGAAGGACGTTTGGGTTGTTTCTGGCTTGGGATTATTACAAATCAAGCTGCCGTGAATGTCCTTGTGATATCCCTGGTTGGTTAAAAGTCCTCATTTCTCCTGGATGTATCCCCAGGAGTGGGATGCTTGGGTTCCAGGAGAGGCATATATTTAGTGCTAGGAGGCTCTGCCAAACGCTTTTCCAAAGTGGCATCTAAGTGTTTGCACGCCCACCTGGTGTGAAACTTGTCAACCTTGCTGTGGTCATTTTAAAGACACTCCCCATTCTGGTGGGTGTGTAGTAGACTCATCGTGGTTTCAATTTGTATTTCTCTGGTGACTCATGATGTTGAGCACCTTTTCTTCTGTTTATTGGCCATTTTGTGAAGTCCTTGCCTGTGGGAGGTGGACCAAGGTCAGGGGCTGGTGCACCCCACCCCCTGAGTGACAAGGCCATTGGGTTTCCTCAGGACACTCAGACACTTGATCCCCACAGAGCTTGAGACAGGGATTGAGGCAGCCAACCCAAAGTGGAAGCTCTTAGGTGCCCCCGCCCACCCTGATTTGACTCCAGGGGAAGCTGAGGCTCAGAGAGGCTGAGTGACTTGCCCAAGGCCACACAGCATGTTGAATGCTGAGCCAAGATGACAACCAGGATTTTCTATGAAAATAGGCTGAGGGTGGGGTCCTCATCTCTGCTGCCGATTTTGGCCCAGGGCCCAGAAGGTATGTGGGCAGGCAGGGCCAGGAAGGGATTTTGTGGCAGCTTGATGGGGAGTATGTGAAGGGAGAGGAAAGGGCCTGGGGTTGGCGTGTCTAGTCGCTTGCTCTGAGGCCGCAGAGCCCAGGAGGGTGTATGGACAGACCCTCATGGAGCCACTCCCCCTTCTCCCGACCTCCCCTCCTGCATGCTGACTGCTGTGACTTGGCACCCTCAGTGTACAGAGGTCCTTTTATCTGTTTTCCATTCCAACTGCAAAGTGGCAGTGGGGACCAGGACAAAGATCGGTCTGGCCTCTGCCACCTGCTCTCCTGCCCCTCCCCTGCCAGGGTGAGATGGAGACAGGGAAGCCTGCCAGGCAGGCTCCTGGGGAGGAAGTAGGGAGCAGGATGCCCCCTCTGAAAGACCTTCCCTCGACTCACCCCACCCTCTCTGCCAGCCTGTTCTGAGAGCCTTACAATTTAGTCTCACAAGAACCAAGGGATTGTTACTCTCCCCATTTCACAGATGAGGAAACCAGTGCTCATAGAGCTTAAGAACCTTGGCCAGGTCACTCAGCTGGGATTTCAGTCCTAAGCAGTCTGGCTCCCTGGCCCACATCCCACTCAGTTTCTACTCACTATACTCTTCTTGGTGGCTCAGATGGTAAAGAATCTGCCTGCAATGTGAGAGACTCCGGTTCAATCCCTGGGTTGGGAAGATCCCTTGGAGAAGGAAGTGGCAACCCACTTTAGTATTCTTGCCTGGAAAATTCCATGGACAGAGGAGCCCGGCCAGCCTCAGTCCATGTGATCGCATAGAGTCGGACATGACTGAACGACTAACACTTTGTTCACTTTCACGCTTTCCTGCCTCTCAATAATGGGAGTAGTAATAATGGTTATGACCCTCTATCAGCCATGTTTATACACCAAGCTTTTCATATTTTGTCATTTTTGTCTTTACATGTATCCTAAGATGTAGATATTATTATTCCCATTTTGCAGTTGAGGAAACTGAGGCTCTGAGGAGCTGAATAGCCTGCCCGGGGCCACAGACCTAGTGAGCGGGGAGCCTGGGAGTGGCTCAAGCCTTGTCTGGCCTGAGAGGCGTGCTGGCACCTGTCATCATGTTGCCGCAGCGCGTGGTGACGAATGAATGCATGGATGAACAGAGCGAGGACTTGCAGTCCCTCCAGAGATACCCTCATTCCCGCTCCCTCTGGAGCATCTTGGCTGAGACGTCAGGGAAGCTGCCATCTGGTGAGGGCGAGGAGGCACTGGCCAGAGGAGGTGGAGTGGGGGCGGGAAGAGTGTTCTTGGCAGAAGGAACAGCATGTGCGGAGGCCCAGGGGCGAGAGGGAGTTCGGGACAGCTGGGCCTTTCAGTTGGAACGAAGTGGTGTGTGTAAGGGCTGAGAGTAGAGGGGCAGGGTATTGATGGTGGGAGAGGAGGGCTACGGAAGGGTGTAAGCAGTGTGGCTGGATTTGCATTGAGCTGCCTGCCTCTCTGGCTGCTGTGTGGAGAAAGGCCAGAGTAGGAGCCTGGGGATGGTGGCCTGGACTGGGATTGTTGGGGAGGACAAAGGAGCCGAGTGAGGCTGTGGTTAAGATTCTACCCTCAAGACTCTGCTTTTGGATCTTTCCCTCCATTTTTTAAAAGAAAATTATTGGGGACGTCTCTGGCAGTCCAGTGGCTGAGAATTGCCTTCCAAGGCAGGGGGTGTGGGTTCAATCCTTGGTCAGGGAATTAAGGTACAACCACACTATACCCAGCACAGCCAAAACAACTTTCTAAAACAAGACAGACACTGAAGTGTAAAGACTACCATCCAAGTCCCCACTGACACTCGAGACCCGGACAGTTGCAACCGGCTGATGCCCCTGAGGGCCTCCCCTGTCCCAGCCCAAGAGAGGGTCACTGCTGTCCTGAATTTGTATTTATCACTCCATGCATTTCTTTATGCTTTCATAAATACATGAGCTGGCTTTGAATCTTTGTACCTTTGTATGAAGGATATCCAACTGTTCTTCTGTAGCTTGCTTTTTCCCCCTCAATATAACGATTAAACAAAAACATCTATGGTTGAAGGTGGAGGAGGATGGGCTCCTTGAAGAGATGTTTAAGGAGTGTTAGTAATAATCATAATAATAGCTGACACATAGCCCATCGTTTGCCAACTCTAAGGGCATTATATCTGTTAACATTTCTCACTGCGGTGCTATGAGCTATTATTTTTGTACCCTTTTTGCTGATGAGGAAACTGAGGCAGGGAGGCTTTCCATAACAAGGTCAGTGGGCTGACGGAGCCTGAGTGTGAGCTGGGGCAGACTCACACAGGACTTAGGGGATGAGCCCATATGGGAGATAGGTGGCCTGACCCACGCCACAGCCACCAAGCCTGCTCTCTGCTCTCCTACCCCTGGAGCTGGGCCCTGTGCTGTCTGCGCAGAGGGGAACTGTGCAGAGGGTGGAACCTTGACCATGAAAACCAGCACCTTTCCTCTGCCCCTCATAGGAAAGGAGCAGACCCCCCCTGGGGACAAGGTAGCAGGGTCTTCCCCACGCCCTCCCAGCACCAGAGCTCCCTCACTTAGGCAGGTCCCTCCATCCAAGCCCCTCTGCAAAGCTGCCCCACACCAGGGTCTGACACCACCTTCCAGATCGTCCCAGCCTTCTCACTGCCACTGAAACCACTTCTGCTGGCCCTTGAGTCAGGCAGGACAGCCGGCACTGTACCCATTTGGCAGACTGACAAACTGAGACCCAGACTGTCAGGGCAGGACCAAAGAAGGAGAAGAGGTTCTGGAGTCAGAAGGGACTGAACTGAGGTCTTGGCTCTGCGACTTGGCAATGTGTGACCTCAGGTAGATGACTTCACCTCTCTGAGCCTCTGCTCTCTCATCTGAAAAGCAGCCCTCCTTAATTCCCAGAGAGTTGAGAGGGCTTGTGGAATGTTTGCACGGTGCTTCCGGAGTGCAGGACTTGGCACGCGGCATGCGGGAGTGAGGACAGCTGCCTCCGTTAGCATCTTGTTACTGAGTGCTAATGAGCCCAGCACGTTAGCTGAGTTGGACCGGAACCCTGGGCTCTGGCTCCAGGCCCCACGTACTTTCACCAAACCCCACCCCGGACTCCCAGCATGACAAGTGTGGGTTCCGAGCCCCCCTCAGGACCCGCGTGGGGTGATGGCGTCGTCTCCCCACCATCTTGGGCTAGGGGCCCACTTGGCATTAGGCCGGAGCCCACGCGTCACAGCCTCTGCCTGCAACAGATGGGTAAGTGGGGGGAGTCATGTTCTTCTGATGCAGACATTGGGGTGGGGAGGGGGCCACGCAGGATCCAGTGAGCCCACCTCCTCCCTGGCCTTCCTGTCGGTGGCAGAGCTGGCGGCTCTGACGAAAGAGCAGCTTGTGTGCCCACCTCCCTCGGCTTGTGCCATGTCTCCTCGCGACGGCATCTGTGTAAATACCACTTGACGTCCTGTTCCTTCCTGGCAGGTCTTTCTCCCTCTGAAGGAGGAGGACTCTTTGCAGGAGAGAGAAGGCTTTGGCTCCAGAGGGGTCAGCTTTGCTCAGCCCCTCAAAAGGACTTCTTCCTCGGTTTCCCCATCTGTGAAATGGGGACACTAAGAGTGCCAACCAAAACAAGTGGCTGTGAGGATTCATGAATAAATACCTGGAAAGGGCCCAGGGGGGACCTCCTTCAGAGGTGTGCCCCTCATGCCCAGGTAGGCCCAGTGGATGGAGGGCCAGTGAGGCTAGAATGGGGCCCATTCCAGGAGACTCGGCCCCGGCCCTTCCAGTGCTGATGTAGACGGCACTTCATGAGCTAATTGCCTCAGCCTAGGGTTTCCCGCAAGTCCCACTGCCTCAGGTGCAGAGGGTGGCTGGCCCTGTCACTCCATGAGCTGTCTGTGGTCAAGGAAAGATTCTGGAGGTAGCAAGCTCCCGTCAGCTGATGTATTCAAACCTCACAGTTTGCATTTTTCTTCTTCTGTGGCCATGCTGCACAGCATGCAGGCTCTTCATTCCCTGACCAGGGATCGAACCCAGGGCCCCTCAAGTGGAAGCATGGGGTCTTAAGCCACTGGACTGCCAGGGAAGTCCTATGCATTCTGCTTTTACAGTCCACAAGGATCTGTTACTTCCACTGTTTCATCCTTACATCTGTCTTGCAGATGGGCAGAGTGGAGCCGGTTCCTATTTTACAGAAGGGGAAACTGAGGCTTTGTATTTAGTCAGCACCAGAGTCAGGATTGGTGGGCACCTGGGAGTTCCAAGGAGCCCTCTAGATAGTGGACAGTGAAGATTCGTGTAATAGAGTGGGGCCATGTGTACTGAGCAGTTCATCCATCCATGCCCTGTCCCCCTCACCTGGGCTCCCCCACCTGGTGGGCCAAGCAGGCATCTGCATAGGTGGATGGCTGTGCCTTCCCACGTGGGACACTGTGGGGGATACAGGTAGCCACACCGGGTCAAGCTGGAGCTCCCACTATGCGCCATCTTTTAATCCTGACCACAGGCCTGCAAGTCCAACATTCCAAGTCCCCACTTTATAGAGGAGGAAAAATGACCCTAGAGAGATTAACCCACCTGCCTCCCCCTCTTGGGATGGAGTGGCACAACCAAGTGCATGGTCCTGTCACTGTCTGTGATGGCAGCTCCCTTCTTTCTGGTGCTGAGTGTGGCAGTGACGCTTTGCCTGCACTGCCCTCCCCACCCCCAGCTCTTTGAAGCAGGGGACACATTTATCCTCTCATCACAGAGGTAGGAAAAAAAAAAAAAGAGCTCAGCGAGGTTAAGGGACTTGCCCAGTGTCACACAGCAAATGACTCACAAGGTCAGAGCTGGGCCAGGGAAGCTGAGCGGGGTCTCTGGTGCTTGGCCCTGAGCTGTGGGGCCGGCCCTGTAGGCACAGGTGCTCAGGGAATGCTTGGTTGCACTCCTGGTTTTCTGTTTGGCCCACAGTAGTGCTCAGGGAATATCTGCTCGGTGAAGGAATCATGAGAATTCAATGAGCTCAGGTCTGGGGCTAAGCCCGGGGCCCAGGGCAGGTGAAGTGGGAACCAACAGGGCCCCTGGACAGTGAGGAAGCATCGGGCTGTCAGTAGGGAGCATGGAGGAGGGGAGAGCAGACAAAGCTTGTCTAATTTGGCTCCTAAAATCTCAATGAATTATTCATTTCCTACTCGTCTTCCCCTGACGTGTCTACCAGAGACTGTCCCCTCCCAGCGTCAGGACTTGTGGCCTCAGCTGCCTTCCTCCACCCCGGAAGGGGTTTCCTCCAGCAGGGGAGGGGAAAGGAAAGACCCCCTGGCTTCTGTCCCAGTTCTCCTTCCCGCGGGGGTCTTAAGGCAGGCCAAAGGAGGACTCTAAGACACTTTGTCCTCATCCTGGGTGGGATGGGGGTGTCTGAGACCACCCTCGAACACCCTGCTCTAGCCAGCAGAGTAAACAGGCTCTGCTCACAGGCATTTACCACCTAGTCATCCCCACAGCACTTCTAAATAGTTAGTTGTGCCATATTGCCTGAGAGGAAGCAAGGGTTCAGAGGGATGGAGGCGTTTGCCTCAGGCCGCACGGCAGGTTGGCTCTCAGCTGGACTTGACCCTGGGCTGCCTGCCTCTGGAGCCTGTGATCTCAACCAGCCGTCACAGCAGCACTGGCGCCCTGTTCCAGAAGCCCCTGGTTTGTGCCCCTGGCTCTGCCCGGCACCCACACAGTCTTGAACCATCTTGGAAAAGTTTGGCATGTGAGCAAGTGGTGATCAGGACAGCCCGCCTCTTCAAGGACCCATCAAGGTGTGGCCTTCCAGTGACGCAGGGCTCAGCAGTGACTTTCAACCCCAACTGCACATCCGACCCTCTGGGGGACTTTCCAGCTATCCACTGCTGCCCCTGTAGGCTGAGACGTCCTGAGGACAGGAGCCAACCTGCTGTCCACTCCCTTCACACACCAGCACTGGAGACAGCCTGCTGTCCACTCCCTTCACAACCAGCACTGGAGAGAGCCTGCTGTCCACTCCCATCACACACCAGCACTGGAGCCAGCCTGCTGCTGCACACGCAGTGCACGCTCACTGCCTGAAGCAGGCATTGCCATCCCATTATACGTATGGGGAAGCTGAGGCTCAACGGGGGTCACTCAAGCAGGGCTAGTGGACATCTCTGGGAATTTGTCTCTTTCCATCCTCCCTCTGACTGACTTCGAATGTCCCTTTCTCTGTCCATGAGCAGCAGGAGCTTCCAGCCCGCGTGAACTTCTCAGCCGCCCCAGCCCCTGCGCCCGTGGTGCCCACTGCCCTGCACTCCAAGGTGGATGAGCTGGAGGGGCAGTTGCTGGCCAAGGTGCTGGCGCTGGAGAAGGAACGCGTGGCCCTGGGTCGCAGCAGCCAGCGGCAGCGGCAGGAGGTGGAGAAGGAGCTGGATGCCCTGCAGGACCGTGTAGCCGAACTGGAGCATGGTGGGTCCTGGGGCCCGCAGAGGGCATGGTGGGTGAGGGCATCCTCGGTCCTTGGATGGTCCTCAGGGTGGCAGCTTCACTCAGAAAACGTTTCCCGGAGGTTAAAGCTAGATAGGTTGGTGGGGAAGAGGCTGTGAGACAGAGAGAATGATTGGGGTGTTTTGTTACCATTACCAGTTAGCATTTTCTGGCACATTTTCACCCACTGTATTCTGGGAGTGGGCTAAGTACTCCATATGCCAGCTGGTTTAATGTTCACAGACCATACAGGGGTGGCTCTGTTTATTATCCCCTAATAATAAATAAGGCTATAAATAAATAAGTAAAATGTATAATATTTATTATAAATACTAGATTATTATATTTATAAATAAGAGTATAAACAAATATTTATAAATAAATAAGGAACATAAGGCTCAGAGAGGTCAAGTGGCTTGCCCAAGGTCACACAGCCAGTAAGTGGTGGATCGAGATCTTCAATCGGGTCTGACTCTGAAGTCCCTGCACTTATCACCCCCCACAAGAGTGCCTTTGCCATCAGAGTTTTGTCCTTGTTTAACACCTGGGCCCGGCGCCACAAGGGTCATAAAATCATGGCATGTTGGGCATTGTACGGGTGTGAGCGTGAGGAAAGCTGGCTCCTCGGTCCACAGCTGTCGCCGGCTTGCTCTGTGACCCTGAAAGTTCACCTCCTCTCCCCAGGCCTCATTTTCCTCATCTGAAAAATAGGAGTTTAGGACTCGTGGACTCTCAGGGAGATTTCATCTTTTAAACTTGGTGAGGACCACCCTTGAGGCTTATAGACAAGTTGAGCTTACCAGGGAGCTAGTAGCCCTCATTCTGGAGTGTGCCCTGCCCACTGCGCCCATCCGTGTCCGCTGACCCCCACCGTGTTCGCCTTGCTCACCCCGCTCAGGGTCCTCAGCCTACAGCCCTCCAGATGCCTTCAAGATCAGCATTCCCATCCGCAACAACTACATGTACGCCCGCGTGCGGAAAGCGCTGCCCGAGCTCTACGCCTTCACCGTCTGCATGTGGCTGCGCTCCAGGTCTGGCGGCACTAGCCAGGGCACCCCCTTCTCCTACTCGGTGCCTGGACAGGCCAACGAGATTGTGCTGCTGGAGGCGGGCCACGACCCCATGGAGCTGCTGATCAATGACAAGGTGAGTGGGGGCTGGGCAGAGCCGGAGGGATGGGGGTGGGGCAGGGGGACCCTTTCAGGAGCATTTGCACTGCGCTGGTCCCAGATGGGTGGGGCCTTTCCATTCTCCTGCTAAGCAGAATGAGCATGCATGAAATGCCTCCAAGATGGACGAACTCATGCCTGGCTGGGTTCTGGGAATTCAAGATAAGCCAGACCTGGGGCTGATAGGATAAGAGCTCCTGTCCAAGATAGGCTGTCAGTGGTGGTGTACCATTCACAGAGGAGCATGTGAGGATCACAGAGATTGAGAGACTTCCCCAGAAACCCGGCTGTGGGAGCAGGACTGGAAGTGCTTCCTACAGCAGGGCACCTCCAGGGCCCCCAGGGCCCTATTCATTCTCCTGAACAAAGAGAGAAGCAAATGAGGTCCAGGACCTCTCTGGGGAGGGAGGAGGGGAGCAAGAGCAGAAGAGCTGGTGGATTCCTTGTTCCCCTCCCCCCTGCAGTCAGCCCCATGCCCCTCCTCTCACATGGCGAGTAGGCTCATGCCATGGTCAAGCTCTGGCCTGAATGCTGGATTTGAATCCTAGTTCTGCCGCTAACCCACTGTGTGACCTTCGACTAGTCACTTACCCTCCCTGTGCCTCAGTTTCCTCATCTATAAAGCAGGAATAATAATAATCTCAACTGTACATGGTTGTGGTGAGAATTAAATGGCTTAAATACATGTAAATGGCTTTGAGCAGAACCTGGTGTTTAATGTTGATAAATGTGCCCCATTTTTATCATTCCAAGTCCTGTGCTAGTACTTTACCCATATTGTCATCCTTGACTCAACAGCTCCAGGAAGTAGACACCCTATCATCCCCATTTTGCAGATGGAAAAACTGAGGTTCAGTGAAGGCAAATAACGTACCCTGGCCACAAAGCTGGTGAAGGAGTGATGATGTGATTTGGTGGTCTTGGGCTCCACTGTTCTGCCCTTGGGTCACCAATCTTCCCCATGCCTAAGACTCCCACCCCATCACCACTCTCCCAGGAGTGTACAGGGCAGGACAAGCTGAGGAGACAGGAGGAGTGATGTAGCAGGGTCATGGTGATTAAGGGGGAAGCAAGGTGAGCATCTTATCACACCATTCCCCGCAGATATCTTCCCCAGCCTGACATATTGCTTTGGGTCTTGATGGCATGCTGGTCTTTTGAGATGCCCTGGGAAATGCAGAGAACATATACTGCACCCACTTGTGACCAGCCCACAGCCACGCAGAACTGCTGGGAGTGGCTGACACCCAGCAGAACCCTGCTCAGCAGGAGTTGCCTTTCATGGGTGTCCTGGAGGAGAAGGAAAGAGATAGGCCCAGGGGACGGTGAATTTCCCTTGCCCAGTACACACTTACCCTCTAAGTCCATCAGAGGGTGGCTGGATGACATCTAGATCGTGCCACCCAGCTCCCTTCATAACCCCCTTGGCTGCCATCCTTGGCTCTGCCCATGGTAGCAGTCAGTTCTAGTATAATAGAAGGAATTCAGCACCCTGGACAGGGCACAAGGCAACCCAATTTCCTGACATTCTGGTGCCTTTTGAGTACCAGCCTCACAAGCTACTCACAGTTCTTATTTTATTCCAGCCTCTAATCCCTTGCCCCTGCTGTGCAAACCGACTCCCCCCCTCCCCCAACCTTGGTTTGCTTTACAGTGGAATTTCCAGAGTTCATTATACTTCCAGATGTGTTTAGATTTCACATCTTCTGTTCCCACACTCCTCTCTGCCTCTGGGCCTTCACGGCTTCTGTGTCTCCCACATGGCCCCTATGTTACTCTGTCTTGTGATATTGTCCCTGAAGTCCTCCCCTCCTGTGCAGACTCAGCTCATTTTAGGACCAGATCCATATCCCCTGGTGTCCAGAACAAGGCCTGGCATCAAAAAGGCCTCAGAGAATATTGTAATAAATTGTGATCTCAGAGAACCTAGGAGATGAAAGAGCCCTTCGGGAGCCCCAAATCCACAAGCAGCAAGTACCTTTCATCTCACAGGCCAACTCCAATCAATCAGCAGTGCCTTCCAAGAGCACTGCAATGAGAAAGATTCCGAGGGTGAGTCTAGGCTCATGATTGATTAGCCATGTCTGCCTTGGGTGGAGTAGGAGGCAGAGGTGGCTGCATATTTGCCCAAGCCCCTGACTTTATGGATGAGGAGACTGAGGCCCAGGGAGGAAAGAGCAACCTCCCCAGGGTCCCACAGGGGGTTGTGGTTGGCAGTGCTTGGCCTCCGAGTACAAGGCTTGTTCCATCATTCCCAGCACTTCTTGAGCCCAGCTGTGTGTAGGGCACTATGTGAGATATTCGGGGAAGGGAGGCTTGTGAGGTACAACTCCCACCTTACAGGCCTGTCAGAGAGTGAATAACCTACCTAGAAACCACCAAAACCCAACACTGAGTAGTCCCTTGTGATCTGAGTGAGGTGTCTGATGATATGCTGCATTGTGGGGAAAGAGAGGGGCTGGAAAGACGCTGGGTGGGGAGGACAGGCAGGGCCAGACCTGGGGTCAGCCCCTGGCAGGAGGGATGCTGATCTCCCCATCCCCCACCCCACTGCTCCAGCCTCGGGGCTTGGGGCACCTCTGACCCGGGGCTGGGGGACCTGTTTCCAGGTGGCCCAGTTGCCCCTGAGCCTGAAGGACAATGGCTGGCACCACATCTGCATCTCCTGGACCACAAGGGATGGCCTGTGGTCTGCCTACCAGGATGGGGAGCTGCGGGGCTCTGGTGAGAACCTGGCTGCCTGGCACCCCATCAAGCCTCATGGGATCCTTATCCTCGGCCAGGAGCAGGTAAGGGTCAGCGTGGGATGCAACTAGATATCCCACTCACTCCAGGCGCCTCAGGAGGAGGGGCAGGCGGAAGGTTCCTGAGAGCACAGAAGTGAGCACTCAATCTGACTCAGCCATTCTGCTGATGGGCAGACTGAGCGAGACCGGCCCAAGGGGCTAGAACCTTGGGGCGGGACCAGAACCTTGGGGCAGGGCTGGGACCTTGGGGCGGGGCTAGAACCTAGACGGGGCGGGGCTTCAGCCGGGACAGAGTTCTGGCTCACTGAGCACCTGCCTATCTTTTCTGCTCCCTCACTCCATGTCTTGTTTCTTTCTGCTCTTTTGGTCCAGGATACCCTAGGCGGCCGGTTTGATGCCACCCAGGCCTTCGTGGGTGACATTGCCCAGTTTAACCTCTGGGACCACGCCCTGACACCAGCCCAGGTCCTGGGCATTGCCAACTGTACAGGGCCACTGCTGGGCAACATCCTCCCGTGGGAGGACAAGCTAGTGGAGGCCTTTGGGGGTGCAACGAAGGCTGCCTTTGATGTCTGCAAGGGCAGGGCTAAGGCATGAGGGCCATCTCGTCCAGGGGCCCCTCCCTTGCCTGCCAATTCGGGGACCTTCCGGGGCGGGAGCGCATTCCCTCCTTAGCCTACCCACACACACTGGTCTCCTTTTTTGCCCACTCCTGGCCATGCCTCTCGTTTCCCCCACCTGTACCCACACCTCCAGAACATCCTGCCTTTGATGACTGTCCCCTGATCCCACTTGAATGGGGACAAGCAGCTCGAGTCAAGAGGTCAAGCCTAGGGTGAGTCCAGGGCCTGGCAGGGGGTGCATCGCAGCACCCATGGCTCTTGCCCCACCGCTGGCATTAGAGTGGAGCCATCTCTCACCCCATGTCCCCTTACCCATCAACCACAGCTGATTCCACTGATCTCACAGCACCATCCATGGGGCTGTGTACAGGTGAAGGGCCCACTGTCTCAGTGGCAGGGATGGTTATCTGTCCCCTTTCCTCCGTGAGGCAGGCATGCCTCGACCTCCCCACCCCCGCCCCCACCTGCACCCTCTCCCCCTCCTCTTTCCTTGTTTCTTTGTGTGCTGAATGGTTGCTTTGAATGTTGGTTGCATGCCTGGCCCAGCCCACCTCAATTGCCAGGACATTCCCTTCCCAGCTCCAGCCTGGAGAGTTGGGGACCAAGCTCTCAGGAGGCCCACCTATGGCTGTGTCCACTGGCACGGTCACCTTGCCCCTTCTCTGACAGAACAGGGCCTGGACCGCTTTAGCCTGGGCTGGGGACAGCGTGGGACAGAGGCATGTGCCCCACGAGACCCAGGCTCTAGCAGAGCCACAATACTGACCCGCTCTGCATGGCCCTGCAGCCTTTGGGGAAGGAAAGAAGCAGAGAGGTCAGGGAGAAGCATGGAGTGGTGTGAAGAGCTCTGGATGGGAAGAAGGAGCCCCTGGTTCCTGGTCTTCTCTGCTGCCAGTCTGCTGTGTAGTCTGCTGACAGTCCCTGCTTTCTCCTGGCTGGCCGTCCTCATTTGTGAGTTTTGGTCATTTCTGAGAGCTCTCCAGATCAAAAGTAGGATGGTCTATGATTCCAGGTGGGTAGGGTGGGACAAGCCTGAGAACCTACCTAGGTGTCAAGGGGCATAGCAGGGGCAGGCCCTGGGACTGGGCAGCAGATGGGATCTGGCTAGGCACGGGTCAGGGTCAGCAGCTGGCTCCAGAGAGGCAAGGGCAAGGGCAAGAGTCAAAGCAGACCAACCTCATACACAGATTGTTAAGGTCAGCTTTTCTGGATCACCCCCAGCCTGGCACCCTTGCCCATCTGAGTGTTTCAAAGGGCTGGTGGCTTACCTGGGCTCTACCCTTGATTCCCCCCACTGGCTCCCCCAAGACAGTGGAAGAATATCAGAGCTGAGAAAAGCCACCCAGTCTGACCTCTTGTTGCTCATATGAGGAGGAGCTCAGAGAGGGCAAGTGACCTGCACAGGATCACACAGCTCAGTGGAGCTGAGCCAGGACTAGAACTGCGTGCTCTTTCCCCCACTCCAACTTCTTGCCCGTGAGAGGCTTTTGAGTCCAGCCTAAACCTAAGAGGATGGACATTTGAGGGGTCAGAGTGCTTTCCAACATTCCAACAATGCTTTTCAACACTGGACCACTTTCCTGTATGAAACATACAGACATCTTGGCATTCCCACCCCCAATCCCTGGAAGGTAGGGTGGGAGAGGTGTGATCTCCCGGCACTTTGGCAGGAATGGAGAGCTGAGAACACTGGGGTCCCTCCCCAATCACCTACCGGGTGTCTGGACAGCTATTGGCTACTTAAGTCAGATGGGCACTGGTGGCTTTTTGTTCCTTTGGTTCCCTGTATCTGCTCCCCATATCCACTTAGCCTGAGGTATGATGCCCGAGCTACAGACTGGGGTGCAGGGCCACGGAAGCTTTTCCAAGACTTGTTGCTTCCAGCTCCCAGATCCTCGTTTCTATTTCAAGAGGGCAAATAGACCATTCAGCACTTTCAGCCCAACTCCCCCTAGAAGGAGGGATGGTGCGCTTTAGCCAGAACCTGCTGAGATCTAGTTGCCCTGGTAACAGCCAATGACATCAGCCCCAGTGCTGGGTCAAGCATCTCATAATGACATACGCTGTTGCTGGGGTGATGGCGAAATTTGGAACTTAGATTTCAGGAACACTGGGCTTTATTGGGTTTGTGTTATTGTCTTTGAGGGAGCAGCTTTTGTGGAGGCCTTGGGGAGAAAGAAAGAATCTTAGGAAGGAGGTGATAGAACTTGTCTGGTCACTTGAGCCCACCCACAAGCATCATCCCAAGTCCTTTCTGCTTTGTCATGGTGATCGTGAGACTTCTGACCTGTGCTGAGTCATCCTGGTCAGCCCTCCAGAGGGAACAGGAACAAAACCAGAGCTGCTGCCATGTAGACTCTGAGTCTGGGCCATCGGTGAGTGGCCTGGGTCCCTATTTACATTCCAGAATGATGAATGTCCCAAGTCCTCACTCCTCTGTCTACTGATTATCCTTCTTTGCTGAATGCCTGTGTTTGGACTCCAGCTTGACCTTCAGCCACTCCCAGGCACAGCCAAAAAGATGGGGAGGAGCAGAGGGGCTCGGCTGCATCCTCAAGCTACTCCAGGTGAAAATGAGGCTGGAACCATGTCTGTTACACCCTTGTAACCTTGCCATGCTGGGCACCTCACAGGGATCAACTCATTCACCCTCACAACAGTTCTAAGTAGGACTGTTCTTAGTCCCATTGTACAGTAGAGAAATGGCAGCCCAGAGAGGTTAAGTTAACCTGCCCATGTCAATCAGCCCACAAGTGATGGAACCCAGAGTTCAAAGCCAGTGACATCCAGGGCCCACCCTTCAGCCTGAGGGGACAGGCGCTACCATTGCCTGTGGGGTGGGATTTGGCTATCTACTGCTCCTGAGCCTGTTCACCTCGACCCAGAGGAACACAGAGGTGAGGGATGGACTGGGCCCTGGGCCAGGGTCCCCTTGGGTGAGGCCAAGGGAGGGTTCTCAGCCCCTTCAGGGGCACATCCCTGTGAGGGGTGCTCACAGCCCAGCCCTTCTCTCACTGGCTGGAGTTTCCAGGAGAGCTGAAGGGAGAAGAAGCTGGGTGTCTTCCAAGAGTCCCAGGCTGCAAAGGGGAGAGAGCTGACCCTTCTCAGACCCCTGCTTTGGGCCAGCCCCGAGCCAGGTGCTTCACAGCTCTCGTCTGCCAGACTTCCCCACCTTGTGGCACATGGCGCCCCCACCCAACATCCCAAGAGGCCGATCACCTTGCCACATCTGTGCAAGACCTGGGACTACAGGCTGGACAGGAAGGGCTCCAAAGCCCTCTTTTGACAGATGAAGATGCCAGGGCCCAGGGAGATGAGCAGTCTTCGGAGCTACGCAGCCCGGATACTGGGAGACCTGAACTCAGCTTTCTGACTCTGCATTCAGTGCTCGCTCCACAGTGCGGTGGTCCTAGCCCCCCTCAAATGGGTCCCCTCTTTACTGTGTTTCCCAGAATCCCTGCTCTGAGCAAACTGGGGAAGGGACACCACCACCCCCCCCAAAAGATGGTTCATTCTCTTCACCATCTTTGTCCCAACTGCCTGCCACTCCAAACCCTTCCCCTGGCCCCTGACCCTGCTGGGTGGGGAAGGGGCTCATGTGGGCCCAGGCTGAGCAGTGAATGAGCATGTCGAGCTGTCAGACTCTGTGAAATTAGTGCATCCTACTGGCAACCCGCCTCCCCCGCCCCACCTGATTTTGTACATAAAGTGACATGAGATGCAACATGTGTGTGTATGTGTGTGTGTGCGTGTGTGCGTGTGTGTGTATGCTATGTCATGGTTTTTGTTACTTTTTGTTTTTGTAAATTTGAATGTCCAAAATAAACGTGATGTTTACTCTGAGGCTCTTCTTGCAAAGGTGGGGCTACCCGGGGGTGCTGGGCAGGAATGAAGTGGCTGCTACTTGGAGCAGGGCAGCAGGTAAAGACAGAGGGGCGCCACCTCACTGTGCCAAAGCCTCACCCAACCCCACCTGTGTCCCCTTGACCTGACAGGCTCTGCCAGCTCCCAGGGACAGACACACCCCTGTTTCCAGGATTTCTGCAGGAAGGATGTAAAGAACACGGGTCCCACATGGAAAGTGTCCCAGTTCTGATAACTGGGCTTTGGCCTCATTCCTAACACCTCATCCCCACCTCGTGCCCCAGTTACAGGATCCCAGGTTCCTGACTTGTTCCCCGAGACCCAATCTGCCTGAATTACTTGCCTGGGTCCCCAGAGCATCCCTTGGGGTCCTGGGGAGATGGGGTGGTGGAGTGGGAGGAACCCTGTTGTATTTCAACCTGTCCCCTCCTCACGGTCTACCTGGACCCCTGTGACTCGCGTGAGAGACTAGACTGACTCTCAGCATCAGGGTCTGCTACCCCCGCCCACGCCTCCAGGGCTCAACCCATCCCTGAGAGGTCTTGACCTGGTCCCCAGCCACCTCAGGGGCACAGCCTCTACCCTCCTGCCCCATCAATATTGTCACTGCTCCTAGTTAGACCTTGTCCTCAGATGGTCCCTGGGAAATGCCAGGGGGCCAGTCTGGGTTACAGGAAGTCACACCTGCAGAACAGCCTTCTCAGGCTTTTCCAAAGTTTCCCAAACTTCCAACAAGAGGAATTCACCCCCATGAAGCAAAGGGTATAGCCGGAAGCAAAACTTCAAATGGGAAAACCATGTTTGCAGTCCACTGAGTAATCCGAGAACTGGACATGGAACAACAAACTGGTTCCAAATAAGAAAAGGAGTACGTCAAGGCTATATATTATCACCCTGCTTATTTAACTTATATGCAGAGTACATCATGAGAAACGCTGGGCTGGAAGAAACACAAGCTGGAATCAAGATTGCCAGGAGAAAGATCAATAACCTCAGATATGCAGATGACACCACCCTTATGGCAGAAAATGAAGAGGAACTAAAAAGCCTCTTGTTGAAAGTGAAAGAGGAGAGTGAAAAAGTTGGCTTAAAGCTCAACATTCAGAAAACGAACATCATGGCATCTGGCCCCATCACTTCATGGGAAATAGATGGAGAAACAGTGGAAACAGTGTCAGACTATTTTTTTGGGCTCCAAAATCACTGCAGATGGTGACTGCAGCCATGAAATTAGAAGGTACTTACTCCTTGGAAGAAAAGTTATGACCAACCTAGATAGTATATTCAAAAGCAGAGACATTACTTTGCCGACTAAGGTCTATCTAGTCAAGGCTATGGTTTTTCCTGTGGACATGTATGGATGTGAGAGTAGGACTGTGAAGAAGGCTGAGTGCCAAAGAATTGATGCTTTTGAACTGTGATGTTGGAGAAGACTCTTGAGAGTCTCTTGGACTGCAAGGAGATCCAACCAGTCCATTTAGAAGGAGATCAACCCTGGGATTTCTTTGGAAGGAATGATGCTAAAACTGAAGCTCCAGTACTTTGGCCACCTTATGTGAAGAGTTGACTCATTGGAAAAGACCCTGATGCTGGGAGGGATTGGGGGCAGGAGGAAAAGGGGACCACAGAGGATGAGACGGCTGGATGGCCTCACGGACTCAATGGACTTGAGTCTGAGTGAACTCCGGGGTTGGTGATGGACAGGGAGGCCTGGCGTGCTGTGATTCATGGGGTCGCAAAGAGTCGGACACAGCTGAGCGACTGAACTGAACTGAACTGAGTAATCCGAAAAACTCCTGTGCTTTCTGCATTCTACTCCAGAACGAATCCAGATTTGTTTTAAAACATTGCTTTTCATTACTTAGCACTGAGCAAAATGAAGCTGCAGGCAGATTTGCTTTGTTGCTCCTCTCTTCCACCGGTTTCCTTACAACACCCTCTTTCCCTCTGTCCCACTCAGCTGGCACCATCCAGCCATGGTTAAATCCTGCTGCCCACCTGCTTCCCGCCAGCACCTGCACATCTGAGCGCTGATGTGGAAAAGCACAGGGCTCTGATGTGCACTAACTCTCATTTTACATTCACGGTCAGAGGTCGCCAAGGGGCGTTTCTTCCTTTCTAGCTAGTAAATTCTCTCGAGGAAGATAGCATCATCCAAACTCACGTATTTTTGCCACACGAGGTTTGGCAGTACATAAGAAATGATCAGACATGTTTGGAGACAAAACTGAATGACTGAAAATCAAGAGTGAAAAAAATTTTTAAGGGCTAATAGCCCTCCACATGTGATAAAATTGCATGGAAGTAAATATATACACTATATTCAAGACAGGCACATCTGCACACATCCACATGAGTACAAGGAAAGCTGCGGAAACTGGAATAATATTGTATCAATGTATCTTGGTAATAAAACTGTATTATAGCTTCACAAGATGTTACCACTGATGGTAACTAAAAAGGGAACATAGGCTCTCTCTATTATTTCTTACAATTTAATGTGAATCTATAATTGTCTCAAAATTAAAAGTCTAATTTTAAACAAATCTCTATAGGAGATTCATATAGTGGAGTTATGAGACCCAGGCTTTGAAAATAATCATGGTTAATATATATAAGAATTCAGATGACAAATGGAATTTTGAAAGAGAATTATAAACTAAAAAATAATCAAATGAAAATTCCAGATCTGAAAGATACATTAACTGAACTATGAGCTTAATAAATAGGTCTAAAAGCAGATCAAACACAGCTGAAAAAGGAATTGTGCACCCCATTAGAGATCTCAAAAGAAATAATCCTTAATGAAGACTGAGGGGAAAGAACAGAAAGCACAGGGGGAAAAAAAGCACAAGATTCATATGGAACGTAATGAAAAGCTCTAATATGAGGAGCTCCAGAAAGGGAGGGAGCAAATAGTGCAGAAATCAAATTTGAATAGACAATGTTTCCAAGGGTACACACTTTCCATCCTTAGTGCAGGAACATTCCACACGATGGGGCAGCTAAGCCTTTGCACCACAGTTACTCAAGGCCACGCGCCCTAGAACCTGTGATCTGCAAGAGAAGCCGCTGCAATGACAAACCCGCGCAGCAACTGGAGAGGGCCTCCCACTCACCGTAACTAGAGAAAGCCCGCACACAGCAGTGAAGACCCAGCAAGCCAAAATAAATAAAGAGCATCTCAGGGAACTTCAAGGATGAGAAACACAAAGAAAACCGTAACTGGGACTTTGATAGTGAAACAGCTGTAAATCAAATTCTTATAAGGTCCCAGAGAAAAAAAGATACATGATCTTCCAAGGAGCAACGACCAGAACAGCAGCTAACTTCTCAAGAGAAGGGGTGGGAAAAGGAAGACAACAAAACGCTGAGAGGAGGTAATTGCCACCCTAGTGTTCCACATGCACTGAAGACCTTTCAAAAATGAAGATGACATTGGGAATTCCCCGGCAGTCACTGGTTAGGACTCCACACTGTCACTGCTGGGGCTTGGGCTCAATCACTGGTCGAGGAACTAAGATCCCACAAGGAAGATGACAAAAAGATGTTTTCAGACCAAAAAAAAACAGAATATTTATCACCAAGGCTTTTTGTTATCAACAGAGTTTCTCTTAAAGGACAGACTGCTTTAGGGAGAAGGGGAAAATGGAAAGGAAAAGGAAATATGGAAATTCCAATGAAGAACAAAGGAGAGGGGGAATATGTGGATAAATCTAAGTTAATATTGATTGGAAAAAATTACGTCTTGTGAGCTTTAAAATTCATGGCAGCAACAGAATTAAAAAGTGGATAAATGCAACTAAAATATCCTAATGTCTGCACGGTCCTGGAAATAGTAAAAGTATTAATTTTATGTTTGACTTTAACAAGCACAGTATCAATATTGAATTCTCCTAGGGTAATCAGTAAAAGGATTGTAAAAAAAAATGTAACTAATAAGTTAACTATAGGAGAAAAAAATAGAATAATAAAAATCCAGAGAAGGCCAGAAAAGGAAAAAAAAGAAAAAGGAACACAGAAAGGGAGAGATAAGTAGAAAATAGTGAAGTTATTGATTTAAACCTAAATTTAACATCAGTGGTTAATTACATTAAATGTGAAAAGATAAATATTCCAATGAAAATATTAATATCATAAAATTGGGCTTTAAAATAAGTCTATAAAAAATAAATAAGTCAATGAAAGGTTGAAATTAAAAAGACAGAGAAATATGTACCATGCAAACACTAATTCAAAGAAATCTGGTGTAGGGACTCTCCTGAGATCCAGTGGTTAAGACTCTGGCCTTCAGTGCAGGCTGTTTGGGCTCCAGCCCTTGTCAGGGAACTCCAGTCCCACATGCCACAGAGCTCAGCCAAAAGCAAATAAGGAACAAAGTACGTTGATGTGGCTATACTTAGTTCAAAGCAGACTTAAAGCCAAGAAGCACTGCTAGAGATAGAAGGCCCATTTCATGATGATAAAGAGTCAATCTCTTAGGAAGAGAGAATTATAAATTTGCTTGTGTGTGTCAACACAGCTTTATAGTTATATAAAGTAAAAATTGATAGACACAAAAGGAAGAGTTGACAAATCCATAATTGTAGTGAGATATTTTAACATACCTACGTAAATGATTTATAGGGCTAGCAGAAAAAAATTTCAGTATAAGTATGAAGCCCAAGCTGGAATCAAGATTGCCAGGAAAAATATCAATGACCTCAGATACACAGATGACACCACCCTTATGGCAGAAAGCGAAGAAGAGCTAAAAGTCTCTTGATGAAAGTGAAAGAGGAGAGTGAAAAAGTTGGCTTAAAACTCAGCATTCAAAAAACTAAGATCATGGCATCCGGTCCCATCACTTCATGACAAATAGATGGGGAAACAATGGAAACAGTGACAGACTTTATTATCTTGGGCTCCAAAATCACTGCAGATGGTGACCGCAGTCATGAAATTAAAGATGCTTGCTCCTTGGAAGAAAAACTATGACCAACCTAGACAGCATATTAAAAAGCAGAGACATTACTTTGCCAACAAAGGTCTGTCTAGTTAAAGCTATGGTTTTTCCAATAGTCATGTATGGATGTGAGTTCAGTTCAGTTCAGCCACTCAGTCATGTCCGACTCTTTGCTACCCCATGGACTGCAGCACACCAGACCTCCCTGTCCATCACCAACTCCCAGAGTCCACCTAAACCCAAGTCCATCGAGTCAGTGATGCCATCCAACCATCTCATCCTCTGTCGTCCCCTTCTCCTCATGCCCTCAATCTTTCCCAGCATCAGAGTCTTTTCAAATGAGTCAGCTCTTCACATCAGGTGGCCCAAGTATTGGAGTTTCAGCTTCAACATCAGTCCTTCCAGTGGACTACAAAGAAAGCTGAGTGCTGAAGAATTGGTGTTTTTGAACTGTGGTGTTGGAGAAGACTCCTGAGAGTCCCTTGGACAGCAAGGAGATCAAACCAGTCCATCCTAAGGAGATCAGTCCTGATGCTAAAGCTGAAGCTCCAGTACTTTGGCCACCTGATGCAAAAAACTGACTCATTTGAAAAGACCCTGATGCTGGGAAAGGAGGAGAAGGGGACGAAAGAGGATAATATGGCTGGATGGCATCACTGACTCGATGGACATGAGTCTGAGCAAGCTCTGAGAGTTGGTGATGGACAGGGAGGCCTGGCGTGCTGCAGTCCATGGGGTTGTAAAGAGTCGGACACAGTTGAGAGACTGAACTGAACTAAGAACATCTGAACAAAATGGTAAACAGACTTGACCTAACAGAGCAACTACAGAGAGATATTCTTTCCAATTATGTGTGAAAATTTTACCCATACTGACTATAGGGAGTAAAATAATGCCCCTCCCTCAAAGATGTCCACATCCTGATCCCCCAGGATCTGTGAATATGTTCTCATGTGGCAGAGGGAAATAAGTTTGTGGATAGAATTAATGCTGCTAATCAGATGACCATGAGATAAAGAGATTAATGAGGATTATCTGGTTGGGCGCAAGGTAATCATAGGGGTCCTCAGAAATAAAGAGGCTGAAGAGTCTGTGTCAGAAGAAGGCAGGAAGTCTCTAGGAATTGGAAAAGGGAAAGAAATAGCCTTCTGCAGAGACTTAGGAAGGAACACAACTCTGATTACTCCTGATTTTAGCCTACTGAGACCCATTTCAGACTTCTGACTCCAGAACTGTAAGAATAACAAATGTGTGTCATCTTAAATCATGATTTTCCCATTATCTATGACTTGCAGCCAGTGCAATTGCTGATTCCAGGGTGTCCATCGTTAACCATCCTAAACAGCAGGGGCAGTGCATGAAAGGGTACAGCCAGAACATAGGCTGGACCTCAGGGATCGATGTGAGCTGAGTCTGAAGAAGCAGGGTAGGATCCCATCTACCTCATGTATTTATGAAACCTTTACTAAGCACCTACTCTCTGCTAGGTCCTGTGTGAAACACAGCAATGTGGAGATGAACAAGACAAAGTCCTTGCTCTCAGGAAGCTCACAGGGAAGGACGGAGAATTAAAATCAAGTAGAAAACACTGGAGAAGAGCAGTGACAGGCACGTGCCCTGGATGAGATGGGAGGACAGAGGATTTTTCTGGTTGCAAGTGACAGGATCCAAGCATGTGCAAGAGAAGACCAAAACTGTATGGACTACTAGAGTCAAAAGGAGGGATGGGCAGAGGCAGAACGTGGGCAGACGGGATGCAGGGCGGCGAGGAACAGCACGGAGTGTGCGGAGAGCCGCGAGAGCTGGGCTGGCTTGGGCAGAAAGCACAGAGGAGATGGAGGTGCCCACAGGCCAACCATGGCGGGGGCCAGCCTCAAATGCCAGGCCACCTGGATGTCACTTGGTAGGCAATGGGCAACTGTGGAGGGAGGGAAGCAGTTGTTAAAGAGAGGAAGGGAGGGACTTCCCTGGTGGTCTGGTGGCTAAGACTGGACCCAGTGCAGGGGACCTGGGTTTGAGCCCTGGTCAGGGAACTAGATTCCACATGCTGCAACTAAGACCTGGTGCAGCCAAAATAAATAAATACATTTAAAAAGAGAGAGAGAGAGAAATGCAGGGCTGAAATTTGGGTGTTAGAAGTATCACACTGACTATGGTATGGAGGGTGGATCAGAGAAGGGCAAGCCTGCAGTCATGCATTCCTATTAGGAGGTTGTTGCAATAATACAGGTGGGATGGTGGTGCTGGGTCTATGAGGAGTACCATCAGAAGGGGCTGTAAGCAGAACACAGGTGTCAGAATCAGAGGGCTCGTGATTGATTTCAGGTGGGTGGTCAAAGACTAATAGAGTTTTGCCAAGAAAATGCACTGGTCATAGCAAACATCCTCTTCCAACAACACAAGAGAAGACTCTACACATGGACATCACCAGACGGTCAACATCAAAATCAGATTGATTATATTCTTTGCAGCCAAAGATGGAGAAGCTCTATACAGTCAACAAAGACAAGACTGGGAGCTGACTGTGGCTCAGATCATGAGCTCCAGATTGCCAAATTCAGACTTAAATTGAAGAAAGTGGGCAACACCACTAGACCATTCAGGTATGACCTAAATCAAATCCCTTATGATTATACAGTGGAAGTGAGAAATAGATTTAAGGGTCTAGATCTGACAGAGTGCCTGATGAACTATAGAATGAGGTTCGTGACATTGTACAGGAGACAGGGATCAAGACCATCCCCATGACAAAGAAATGCAAAAAAGCAAAATGGCTGTCTGGGGAGGCCCTACAAATAGCTGTGAAAAGAAGAGAGGCAAAAAGCAAAGGAGAAAAGGAAAGATATAAGCATATGAATGCAGAGTTCCAGAGAATACAAGGAGAGATAAGAAAGCCTTCTTCAGCGATCAATGCAAAGAAATAGAGGAAAGGAACAGAAGGGGAAAGACTAGAGATCTCTTCAAGAAAATTAGAGATACCAAGGGAACATTTCATGCAAAGATGGGCTCGATAAAGGACAGAAATGGTATGGACCTAACAGAAGCAGAAGATATTAAGAAGAGGTGGCAAGAATACACGGAAGAACTGTACAAAAAAGATCTTCACAACCCAGATAATCATGATGATGTGATGACTAATCTAGAGCCAGACATCTTGGAATGTGAAGTCAAGTGGGCCTTAGAAAGCATCACTACGAACAAAGCTAGTGGAGGTGATGGAATTCCAGTTGAGCTGTTTCAAATCCTGAAAGATGATGCTGTGAAAGTGCTGCACTCAATATGTCAACAAATCTGGAAAACTCAGCAGTGGCCACAGGACTGGAAAAATTCAGTTTTCATTCCAATTCCAAAGAAAGACAATGCCAAAGAATGCTCAAACTACCACACAATTGCACTCATGTCACATGCTAGTAAAGTAATGCTCAAAATTCTCCAAGCTAGGCTTCAGCCATACGTGAACCGTGAACTCCCTGTTGTTCAAGCTGGTTTTAGAAAAGGCAGAGGAACCAGAGATCAAATTGCCAACATCCACTGGATCATGGAAAAAGCAAGAGAGTTCCAGAAAAAACATCTATTTCTGCTTTATTGACTATGCCTAAGCCTTTGACTGTGTGGATTACAATAAACTGTGGAAAATTCTGAGAGAGATGGGAATACCAGACTACCTGGCCTGCCACTTGAGAAATCTGTATGCAGGTCAGGAAGCAACAGTTAGAACTGGACATGGAACAAAAGACTGGTTCCAAATAGGGAAAGGAGTACGTCAAGGCTGTATATTGTCACGCTGCTTATTTAACTTCTATGCAGAGTACATCATGAGAAATGCTGGACTGGAAGAAACACAAGCTGGAATCAAGATTGCCGGGAGAAATATAAATAACCTCAGATATGGATATGATACCACCCTTATGGCAGAAAGTGAAGAGGAGCTAAAAAGCCTCTTGTTGAAAGTGAAAGAGGAGAGTGAGAAAGTTGGCTTAAAGCTCAACATTCAGAAAACGAAGATCATGGCATCTGGACCCATCACTTCATGGGAAATAGATGGGGACACAGTGGAAACAGTGTCAGACTTTATTTTTTGGGCTCCAAAATCACTGCAAATGGTGACTGCAGCCATGAAATTAAAAGACGCTTACTCCTTGGAAGAAAAGTTATGACCAACCTAGACAGCATGTTCAAAAGCAGAGACATTACTTTGCTGACTAAGGTCCGTCTAGTCAAGGCTATGGTATTTCCAGTAGTCATGTATGGATGTGAGAGTTGGACTGTGAAGAAGGCTGAGCGCCGAAGAATTGATGCTTTTGAACTGTGGTGTTGGAGAAGACTCTTGAGAGTCCCTTGGACTTTAAGAAGATCCAACCAGTCCATTCTGAAGGAGATCAGCCCTGAGATTTCTTTGGAAGGAATAATGCTAAAACTGAAGGTCCAGTAGTTTGGCCACCTTATGCGAAGAGTTGACTCATTGGAAAAGACCTTGATGCTGGGAGGGATTGGGGGCAGGAGGAGAAGAGGACATCCGAGGATGAGATGGCTGGATGGCATCACGGACTCAATGGACGTGAGTTTGAGTGAACTCTGGGAGTTGGTGATGGACAGGGAGGCCTGGCGTGCTGCGATTCATGAGGTCAAAAAGAGTCAGACATGACTGAGGGACTGAACGGAATGGAAGGGGGCACTCTTTCTGTTTCCTTCTGATGTCTATGTCAGATGCTTTCCTTATCTCTATTATACTTTAATAAAACTTTGCTATACAAAAAGCTCTACATAATCAAGCCTTGTTTCTGAACCCGGATTAAAATCCTTTCTTCTGGAGGTTACTAATCCCAGTGTAACACATAGCTCACAGCAGCAACCTTTCAGAATGACCTCCAAGTTTTGGAAATAACAATATAGAGTATGCTATCAATATATACATATATACTACAGGTAGAAACCTCTTTAGCTGTAATGGATCAGGTTGCTAGAAACTTTCAGAATTAAGGTTGTTAGTGGAGGGTCTACCTAAGTCTGGAAACAGGAATGGAGCTAGGAATGTATGTCAGCTGTGCTCCCACCAAGCCCTGGCAGCTGCAATTTCAGGTCCATTGGCTGTACCGTGTCTGTGCCTCTGTGCCAAGGCAGCTTCAGGAAATGAGCAGCAGAATTCCGCAGAAGTGAACCTCAGGCCCTGGATTTTACTAAGCTTATCTCTTGGCTTTATTCATGACTTTTCCCCAACTTTTTTTTTTTTTTTTTCGTCCGTGAGGTCAATACAAGTCTTCAAAAACAGATATCATCTTATTAAGAGTCATTTCAGTCAAAAAGGCCAGTGATTATTTTGTGGCTTTTAGCTACAAAGCTTATTTCAATGATCTATTTCTCACAGATTCATGATTAAAGCAAAACTTTCACGTATAAAAGGACTACTGAATGTTTTCCCCCAACATCTACCAAATAAAATTTCCTCAACCAAGTCACAAAATGGTGATAACTATACCCAGCAAAAATGCATCAAAAAAATAGAGTGGCTAAATAAACAAACATTAAAGAGTGAGATTGAAAGGATATATGTAGATAGAAGGCAAAGAGACAGCAAATAAATCATACATTATATAGTGGGGAAAGGTTTGTTCAATGTAAAGAAACCACATAATCCAGACCAGGTAATCCAGGCCCTGATGTCTTTGAATGTATCTTCTCCCACAGTATCCAGGAAACAGCAAGGAAGGTCCAGGAGGACAGGAGAGTTGAGCTGTCTTTATTGTGCCATTTGGATCACATCTTCACAAGGAGCTTAGTTCTTTCATTTGAACATATCATTTCTAACATTTATTAAGTATAACAAGATTAAGAGAGCTAAATACATACCATCACTACATTGGATTTAAAATCACTATATTGAGTTATTCTCCATTTGTCCCCTTCTTGCCTTTGGCTTTTGATCCTGACATTCCCTCTGTCTATACCTTCTCTTCCAGGTCCAGTGACAATCATTTTTATCTCATGGAGCTTTCCAATAACTTCTCTTATATCATAATTTCAAACAAATTTTAAAATCTATGAGAAATATAGGCACATTTTATTGATTGTATTGTTTCCTGATGGTTGAACGTAAGTCAGGCCAGATGGAAGCAACTTTCATGCAAAATTCTGATTTAGAACAGTGCATTCAATAAAGCAACAGGCATAACAATGTTCCTTTTCAAGGAAACGGTCCACTTGCTGCTTTTATTTGGTTCTTCTTTCATATTTACTGAGAGAAGAAAAGAAGGATGGGAATAAGTGAGAAGAGAGAGAAATGATGGGGAGACAAAAGGAGAAAGATACAAAAAAAAAGCAAAACATTGATTACAGACCTGTTTTGTTTCAGGTAAGAGGTCAAGTAATTCATACATTATACGTTTAACTATCCAACAATACTGAAAAACCATTATTGTGAGTATTTACCAGAATAAAAGACAACTTTACATGAGTTAAGTTATATGGCTGTCACTTGGCTGTTGAACAGCAGGTATCTGATTTCAGTCTGCCATTTGTTAATTTATTGACATATTAACACTATGAAGGATTTGAGTGGTGCTGTTAAATATGGTAACCAATCATGGCTATTGCAATTTAAACTAGTTAAAATTAAGTGAAATTTAGAATGCTGTCCCAATAGCTATATTAGACACATTTCAAGTTCTCAAACTACCACATGGGCTGAGCTATAGGAATGGACAGTGAGGTATAGAACAATCCTGTCATTGTGAAGAATTCTGATGTGCAGAGTTGGCTTAGAATGTAGTGATTTTTCATGGGTCAGAAATCATCTATTTCTATTGATTTTTGTAATGCTTACCAGTGTACATGTATTGTGATTTTCTACAGTTCTTTGAGGAAAATATTTTACTGGACCAAAAATGTCAATCAGCCTCTGATTATTTTAATTCAGAAGAAAATAAATTCTATGACGTTCAAGTCTAAATTCTTGGTAGACCTCTGCAAAGTGATTGGTGATATTTATGGTCACAGCTGGTTTGCATTTGTAAAATCCTATATTTTTTAATGCAAAATAGCATCTGTGCCTGCTAATTGGATACTTAGACACACACATAAATTGCCTAGGAATTAGAAAGGTATATTTCTTAAGTCCTGCCCACATCTTGCCATTTGGAGAATCATTGCTGGAATTCATTTTTCCTCCTTGTTATTCTTGTAGGGGGGGTGGTGGAAAAATGCCTTTTCCTTGTTATAAATAATGCCTATTGGGAATATACCCTTCCTCCTCCTAATCCAGGCTTAATCCTTTCTAGCACTGAACTAAATAAGAAACCACTGTCTGTTTTGGTAGCTGCCATTCTAAGTAAGTTTGAGTTTGTGATCATTACTACCTGTCTGGTGAAAAAAAAAATCAAACTACAAATGCCACAAGCAACCCTGTTTCAGGATTTGGATTCAAATGCTGTACTGCAGCCATAGAAAAGCTGTGAGGACTAAGTCTTATATAACCTGGGTTTAACATTTTAGTCCCTTGCTGGTCTTCTCTACTTTGCAGTGCAATGGGAGCAATAGAATCAAAGGATATTCTGTTACAAGTTTTATGCAAAAGTTTATTAAATTTGCTCTCATCATTATTGTGAGCCCTAGAAAAGATGACTTGAGATCTGGAGTCTATAGTTCTCCCACCTGAGCAGATTTGCTTATCTTTCTTCCATGCACTGGTAATTTCCATTAGAAAGTTTGCTAACCTGGCATTGACAACTACAAACCATAATCAGAAGGTGAAAAAGGCTCACCCACTCTGATCTGTGGTACAACTGATACCAGATATCTGGGAAGAAAAGAAACATAAGAAAGAAAAGACCAAATTGCTGGTGCATCTGCTCTTTTTATGTGAGCACTACTAAGTGTGAAACATGAATGCAAAAAAAGAGAATGATTTTCAGATTTAATCCCTTTAGAATAGAAAGCTTTGGTTGCTGTTTAAGGAGCCTTTTCACCTCAAGGTCACAGCTTGAATCCCATCTGGATTTATGTATAGTGTTTGCATTCAATTATTTTTGAGCTCTTTCTGCAGTATTGCCTCGTTGCATTGCATATATTGTTTATGCCCATTGGGCCTTTTGCACATTTGTCCTGCTTATTCTCATCTGCTTTTCTGGTTAATATGCCCGGATCTTTTAAATTGACTGATTGGTTATGATGGATGGGTTTATCTTCCTTCCTCCTCTCTTCACCAATATAATTAAGTTGAAATCAAGTTTCCTAGCCCTTGATAGTTAATAGAAAGCAACAACAATGAAAGAACACATAAAAATGACTGCTCCTGGAGTAAGTTGGTGCTTGATAGACCTTGGCACTTGGAAATACAGTTTCTGTCTCTCAGCTATTTTCATCCGTGAAAAAGGAGAATCAGCTGATTTTCTTTTTACCCTTTTATTGAATATTTATAATACAAATATATGGAAAAATATGAAATCTGTACAAAAAGCTTATATATACTTATTTAAAATATAATAGTAATTATTATTAATATTAGCAAATATTACTTATGAACTTATATAAAAGACACTTTGGGTGATAAAAAATGCTAAACTTCCCCTAATTTATTTATTCTTTAAATATACTAGTGAATTTATTTAAAAGCAAGAAACATATTTATGCAAAATAAAAAGTAAAATGCAGAGTAATGATGACAAAAATGTAATACATAATAAATCCTTCACAGATATCTAGCGACAGAAAACATGTTGTGGTCTGGGTTGATTAAAGACTTCATACAGGAAGTAGACGTGAAGTATACACATCACAAGAATGAGACAGGCAGAGAAATTAACAGGAATTGTATTCCAGAAAGTCAGAAGTTGAAAATATGTTTAAGGTGGGCTGTGGAAAAGGTGAGATGATTGGTGTGGAGAACAATGGTTTGGCAGTGATATTTGGAGAAAATTTGAGGCATCATTTGTTTGTTAGTTTGCTTATATATACCTAGTCAATTCTTCCCTTTTTTGTCCTCATTCCCTTACTCCCCAACTAATAAAAGACAGTAAAATTAGGTCTGCAGTTCTTTCTGCAGAATCTTCCATCTTTTGGCCCTGACATGCTGAGATGACCTTTGAAGTCTGAAGAGCCCAGCTGAGGATACCAGCAGGAAGAGAGAATCAAACCTAACAGCACTCAAATTGTGGTTTGGGGCTTTAACATTTTCCTTTACTTTTTTTTATAGCCATCATTTGCCTTCTACAGACACTAAATTCACTTACAAAGTTAAAACAGAGAAAAAAGTTAAATACATTAAACAGGAAATTCTTTTTTTTTTTTTTTACTTGTCTTCCTCCTTTTCATCATTTTGTTGAATGTGCGCAAAACTATATGAGTTTATTCAATTGTACCCAAATGCAAGTATAGGATTTGCCATATGGACCAGCCCATTGGTCTATCAAATTTGCATTCTCACTGCCACTGGCACCAGGTGATACATGAAGCATTGGAGGAGAGTAAACTCCTCTACATACACACAGAAGGAAGTGAGTCAATTGTCCAGTGCAATATATGGGGAGAGTCTTAGCTGCTCTGAACGGGACTATATAAGTGGAATATGGATTTAAAGGTGACTAAATAGGGCAGAAGCTGCATCATTTGGAGACCAACTTAAACAGTTCTTACCTTTAGAAATTGTGTCCAGTGATTTCTGATCATTCTCAATTATAAGAACTATTATTTATCTCACAATAATAAATTGAACTAGTGGAATCAAACTGCCCCATTGTAGTAAGATAAAAGCAGTACTCTATGATAACTGACACATTGCTTCTTTTTCTTTGGTGAAAGTATAAATGCATTCAAAACTAGAAGTTAACATAATGCCTTAGGAACTGACACCCCATTCCTTTGGTAATTATTAAAATGTGTTCAGTCAGTTCAATTACTTAGTCTACTCACTCACTCAGTCATCAGGAAGAGATGATATTGTGTGGAAATCATTGATCCAATCTGAAAAATGCTACAAAAATGGACCCTGAGACAAAGGAGAGTTGGGGACTTGAGGCAGTAAGATGCAGGTAAAAACATAGACTGCCATACATATGGCAATATGAAATAAAACATGCATTCAGAGAACAGAGGGGCCAATTCTAGATGAAATGAGATGGAAAAAACACCATGCTTTTACTTTCTTTTCAGAGGAATATTTGAACAAAACAAAATAATTAATCTGACATTCCTCAGAATCCCATATCTGCGCAATTTAAAAAATATTCTCAGTTTTAAAATAAATTATAAAGTGGAAATTGTGTTCAACTGTAAATAAGGCATAGGTTCCTGATCTGAGTGATAACTTTACACAGATGTTTCTAGTTTCATCAGGGATTTTTCAACCTGAAGTCCCTGCCCAGATCTGTTGATAATTGTTATAATAATTATGGCAGAGTCAGCTATGTAAATGTAGCATTTAGTATAAAATAAAATTTTAGGACCCCCAGTTCAAACAGCAGTAGAAAAGTACCATAAAGATATTAAAATATAAAACTTTTTCCTTTGTAGTACATGGTATCTCTTTCAAGTTTGCATAGTGTGTTTTATTTGTCATTTAATGTCATTCTAGCTAGTGAAAAATTAACTGTAAATTATCAACAAAATTTTTAAATGAGTTTTACATGCAAATATGAAAGTATTTAACTTGTATGTGGAATCACCAAAATTGCAAAATTTTGTATTTCAAGCATGTACATTTATATATATTTTGTTCCTACCAGAACAATGGAAACACTACATGAAGCTAATTATACTGTTTGCATTTTACTTTTAATGCATATATGTTTGACCAAATACTCTCTACCTTCAGCTTAATAACAAGTAAGAAAGAATTGAAAAGATCTATGGACTGTCTTATATTTCCCTTTCTTTCAAAGCATAGTTAGCTAATACACAGGGAAATAACTTGAGTAAGGAAGGCTGTAATGTGAATCCTGGATTTGTCATGGTTCTTAGATTGTAAGTGTCTTCATTCTGCATGCAAAATATATTCTGGGTCAAATGAAAAGTGTGGTCTCTTGGGGAAGTATAACCTCAGTTATTTCTTTTGTATGTGTAACACACTTCCTTTCAACTTTTAAGTATTATTGAGTTCTGTTTCACTTTGGGTACATCAGCATCATATGCTCTAGGTACACTGAGAATTTTAAACACAAGTGGTTGGCAAGAAATGTTGGTAAAGATGCTTATCTCCAGTATCTTGTCTACTCACAGGCATGCTCCAGTTTCCCACTGAAATTCAGTTATAAAAGTTTCAAGATAAAATTAATAATTCAAGATGGTGACATCAAAGTATTAAACCAAATACCTTTTCAGTTCAGTTCAGTTGCGTCCAACTCTTTGTGACCCTTTGGACTGAAGCACATCAGTCTTCCCTGTGCATCACTAACTTCTGGAGATTACTCAAACTCATGTCCATTGAGTCGGTGATCCATCCAACCATCTCATCCTCTGTCGTCCCCTTCTCCTCTCACCTTCAATCTTTCACAGCATCAGGGTCTTTTCCAATGAGTCATTTCTTCATCTCATGTGGCCAAAATATTGGAGTTTCAGCTTCAGCATCAGTCCGTTGAGTGAATATTCAGGACTGATTTCCTTTAGGATGGACTGGTTAGATCCCCTTGCTATCCAAGGAACTCTCAAGAGTCTTCTCCAACACCGCAGTTCAAAAGCATCAATTCTTTGAGGCTCAGTTTTTTTTATAGTCCAACTCTCACATCCATACATGACCACTGGAAAAACCATAGCTTTGATGACAGACTTTTGTTGGCAAAGTAATGTCTCTGCTGTTTAATATGCTGCCTAGGTAGGTCATAGCTTTTCTTCCAAGGAGCAAACGTCTTTTAATTTCATGGCTGCAATCACCATCTGAAGTGATTTTGGAGTCCAGAAAATAAAGTGTCTCACTGTTTCCATTGTTTCCCCATCTATTATTTGCCATGAAATAATGGGACCCATCACCATGATCTTAGTTTTCTGAATGTTGAGTTTTGAGCCAACTCTTTCTTCTTTCACTTTCATCAAGAGATTCTTTAGTTCTTCTTTGCTTTCTGCCATAAGGGTGATATTATTTACATAATTGAGATCATTGTATTTCTCCTGGCAATCTTGATTCCAGCTTGTGCTTCACCAGATTGGCATTTTGAACGATGTACTCTGCAGATAAGGTAAATAAACAGGATGACTTTATACAGCCTTGAAGTATTCCTTTCCTGATTTGGAACCTATCTGTTGTTCTATGTCCAGTTCTAATTGTTGCTTCTTGACATGCATACAGATTTCTCGGGAGGCAGGTTAGGTGGTCTGGTATTACCATCTCTTTAAGAATTTTTCACAGTTTGTGGTGACCCACACAGTCAAAGGCTTTGGCATAGTCAATAAAGCAGAAGTAGATGTTTTTCTAGAACTCTCTTTCTTTTTCCATGATCCAATGGATGCTAGCAATTAGATCTCGGTTCCTCTGCCTTTTCTAAATCCAACTTGAACATCTGAAAGTTCATGGATCAGGTATTGCTGAAGCCTGGCTTGGAGAATTTTGAGCATTATTTTTCTAGCGTGCAAGATGAGTACAATTGTATGGTAGTCTGAGCATCCTTTGGAATTTCTTTCTTTGGGATTGGAATGAAAACTGACCTTTTCCAGTCCTGTGGCCACTACTGAGTTTTCCAAATTTGCTGGCATATTGAGTGCAGCACTTTCACAGCATCATATTTTAGGATTTGAGATAGCTCAACTGGAATTCCATCACCTCCATAGCTATGTTCATAGTGATACTTCCTAAGGCCCACTTGACTTTGCATTCCAGGATGCATGGCTCTAGGTGAGTGATCACACCATCATGATTATCTGGGTCATGAAGATCTTTTTTGTATAGTTCTTCTGTGAGTTTTTGCCATCTCTTCATATCTTCTGCTTCTGTTAGGTCCATACAATTTCTGACCTTTATTGTGCCTATTTTTGCATGAAATGTGCCCTTGGTATCTCTAATTTTCTTGAAGAGATCTCTAGTCTTTCCTATTCTATTGGTTTCCTCTATTTCTTTGCACTGATAACTGAGGAAGGCTTTCTTATCTCTCCTTGCTTTTCTTTGGATCTCTGCATTCAAATGTGTATATCTTTCTTTTTCTCTTTTGCCTTTAGGTTATCTTCTGTTGTCAGCTATTTTTAAAACTGTGCTTTGTGTAATGCATAGGTCCAAACACATAAAGCTGGGTTTAATAATGATATTAATAAAATGTCTAATGATGGTCTGTGCCTAGTTGTGTGATGAAGCCCCTTTCTATGCATTGTATATTTAATGTTCACAATAGCTCCATTTTCAGTTCAGTTTAGTTTAGTCACTCAGCTGTGTCTGACTCTTTGAGACCCCATGGACTACAGCATGCCAGGCTTCCCTGTCCATCATCAACTCCTGGATCTTGCTCAATCTCATGTCCATCGAGTTGGTGATGAGCAAATTGAAATTTTAAGATATTAGCAATGAGCTTCTAGGGCCTTAAGACTCAAACTATGGTTCTCTGGAGAAGGAACTATGGTTCCTCTGGAGAAGGAAATGGCAATCCACTCCAGTATTCTTGCCTGGAGAATCCCATGGACGGAATAGCCTAGTAGGTTACAGTCCACGGGGTCGCAAAGAGTCGGACACGACTGAGTGATTTCACCTTCACCTTCACCTTCATAGTTCTCTGGACAGCATCATCCTCAGCTGAAGTTTGTTGGAAATGCAGAATCTTGGGCCCTAACATAGAGTTACTGAATCAGAATCTACACTTGCAAGAGATCCCCAGAGAAATACTGTCTGTGTCATTCTGATGCCAAGTGAAAGGCACCACAGTTTATCATCTAGAGGAGGGACATTTTCTCCTCTAGCCCTCTTGGTTCTTTGACTGTTTTAATAATTAAATTGATACATGACATATTAACAGGAGAAAAATAAGTTTAATTTTGTATGTATGGAGGCTCTACAGGTATGAAACCTGAGAATTGACTGAAACAGACTGTTTTAGATGAATACATACCATTTTAGATGAATAATAAATTACTTTTGAAGATTTGACCAAACAAAAGGCTTTGAGCTTGGATCAACCAGTTACTAAAGAAGGAACAAAATGTGTTTACACTTCCTTTGTCACAAATCTCCTCTCTTCAGTGATAAGGCTGCCCTCCATCCTCCAGGCATAAATATACCCTCCCTCAGGATTTTGTTTCTGCCTTCAGAGGAACAAAGGAGTGTCAGACTGTTCTTCTGGTACTAGATGTTTCTCTTGCTAAGTCATTTTAGTCAAGTCCAACTCTTGCAAAATAATCAGTTTATTGCTTTGGAATATTTTGAAGTGGCCTGTCTTGCGACACATCAATATCAAACTTCAGAACTCAGACATGAAACCACCACCCCACTGCATCATATATTCCATACCTGTGATAATGGGCCCAGTCACATGCTTTCAAAGACAAATCTAAACTCTATGTTGACTGTAATAACTGGCAATAACCACAACTTAGAAAATTCTACTATGCTTTCTAGTTTTACAAGCTATGCTAACATTTATGAATCATATCCTTATAGAACACAAAAATAATGTTGAGGGACACATAGGAAGAAATGTATTTCTAAGGTTAATGTAAAAGTCTTTAGGAGAAGATAGGTTTTGAGGTGGACTATTTTAGCTTGTTCAAAAGAAGTTGGTAAAGAAACTTTCAAGAAACTTTTTTTAAATATTAAGTTCCATACTGGATGAGCACTCAGTTTTCTGTACTGGCAGTACCATAAATCTCCAGGATGAATAGATATCCTTTTCCTCTTTGGAAAAAATAATCCATATGCAGAGAAAGGAATTTTGCTGGAGAAAGGTAACCCATATCTCTGCGACTATATGTTATGTAGGTAAATACTGCAGTGCATATATGCAAAGTGAAGAGCTCTGTGTGTGCTACTGGAGAGAATGATGGGGATGGAACACACTAGACCCAGCATCAGTGAGCCTCTGTTCTAGCAGATGTTTTGTTATTTAACAGATTATATTCTATATGTGAAAGCTTTAGAGATATTAACTTGCTTCATCCTCACAATATTCATACATGGGATGTATTATTTTTGTTATTTCAGGCTTACAAATAAGGAAACTAGGCCCATAGAGGTCAAGTACCCATTTCACATTCACACATGAGTGGGACTGGATTTCAGTGCAGGCCATCTGCTTCCAGAGTCAGTGCTCTTAATTGTTACTGTATGCTGCCTCTCAGCCATATTTACATCATTTTACTATAACCTGTATCAAAATAAAACTATAAGAGCAAGGTGTGGTGGATAAGAGGACAGGTTTGACACAAAGTTTTAATCAAATTGACTCAAAAACTCTTATAACAAGAATCTGAGATGCAAAGACCAGAATAGTTAGTGAATTTGTTTTCTGAACAGGTATAAAACTATATCATTTGAATATGCATTTTTTTCTTACAATAAAATAGTTCAAGGTATGGGGATAACCCTTTTTTTTCTGTTTTTCATCTGTATAAGTGGCATGCATGTACATAAATGCATATGTGCCTGTGTGTGTATATTTAATATCTATATCTTTATAGTTCACTGCCAAGCAGGATGCATTTTTTTCAACAATTTCAATGCAATTTATGAATTAATGCAACTTACATCCAACTACTAGTTCTTTGCCAGGAGCTTTACAAAGCAGATCTAGGGAAGAGATATTTAGTTCTCAAAAGTTCATTTTAGAAGCTATTTTGTTTAGTTTCATGAATTCTAAATCCTTAGCTTTAAATCAAAACACAGAATGCATTTTATTATCAGAACCCGAGGCAATGGTCATATGACTCTGACTTCTTATGCTTACTTTCCAGGAAAGGTTTGGGGATTGATAAAGTAACCATCAATGGTTGTGACTTGCTTTAACCTGAAAGTATATGTAAACATAACTGTTGTGCAGAATAATATGAGACTAACTGGATAGGAGGATAAAATGTCCATGGATAATACTGTGCTTTAGCTTGCATTTCCTGTGAGTAGAAGGATTTTTATTCACCATCTAATGTAAATCACTGCAGATGGTGACTTCAGTCATGAAACTAAAAGATGCTTGTTCTTTGGGAGAAAAGCTATGACAGACCTAGAAAGCATATTTAAAAGCAGAGACATTACTTTGCCAACAAAGTCTGTCTAGTCAAAGCTATGGCTTTTTCAATAGTCATGTATGGATATGAGATTTGAGCCATAAAGAAAGCTGAATGCTGAAGAATTGATGCTTTTGAACTGTAGTATTGGAGAAGACTCTTGAGAGTCCCTTGGACTGTAAAGAGATCTAACCAGTCAATCCTAAAGGAAATCAGTCCTGAATATTCATTGGAAAGACTGATGATGCTGAAGCTGAAGCTCCAATACTTTAGCCACCTAATGAGAAGAACTGATTCATTGGAAAAGACCCTGATGCTGGGAAAGGTTGAAGGTGGGAGAAAAAGGGGACAACAGAGGATGAGATTGTCAGATGGCATCACTGACTCAATGGACATGAGTTTGAGCAAGTTCTGGGGTTGGTGATGGACTGGGAAGCCTGGTGTGCTGCAGTCTAAGGGATTACAAAGAGTCAGACATGACTGAACAGCTGAACTGACTGATGACTGACTGATGTGGATTGAATAATGTACCAGAAAAATCATGTCCAACTGAAACTTCACAATGGGACCTTAATTGGAAATAAATATTTTGCATATGTAATTAGTTAAGATGAGATAACACTGGATTAATGTGCATCTTAAATCTAATGGTTAATGCTCTTACTAACGTAACATTTATAGAAGGAGGAAAATATCATGTTCTAGTGTTCTCTAATGTGACACAGAGATATGCAAAAAAGGAGAAACCATGAGAAGACAGACAGAGATTTGAGTGATGCATCTTCAGTCCTTTGAATGACAGAGACTGCCAGCAACCCCAAGAAGTTAAGAGATAGGCATGGGAAATATTCTCCATCTGAACTTACAAGAGTGAATTAACCAACCCTGCAGGCACCTTGATTTTAAATGTCTATTCTTTAGAGATGTAGAGAACACATGTCTGTTATTTTAATTAAGCCATCTAGTTTTAGTGTTTTGTCATGGAAGCCCTAGGAAATTAATGCATAATTTAGTTGATCACCATTGAGTGTTGGTGATGTTGTTTTGCTAAACATAATTGAATTTGTCTTTGCCTCCCTGTTTACAGAAGGGATGGTTCATGAACTCAATTGTTAATTTTAACTAATCAGTCAATTTCATACAGTAAAATTTACTGTGCCTTCTTATAGTTTAAAACTGGGTGGCTGATTGTTCCTAGGGTGGAGAGTGACACCTGGGTGGTGGATCAGCTCCATGGTAGACAGTGAGAGTGGTGAGACCTGGGGGACCTCCACTCTTGGGTGTTCTCCAACATCAGCTCCTGCTTTCCCAGAACTGCCTTCCAGCCACTTCAGCAGGGCCTTTGCCTGGAAACTTGGCTGCACGTTGACTGACACCTGATGGGCAGTGAAGGTTTACATGCTCAACAAGGACAAGCAGTGGGTCAACGAGTACACCAGAATGTCATCCACCTGCACTGAGCAGCTGAAGGCATGCCCCTTCTAGTTGGAACTAATGAAACATTGTCCAATTGAGAAGGAAATGGCAAACCACTGGAGAAGTGAAGGGCAATCCACTTCAGTATTCTTACCTTGAGAACCATATCAACAGTGTGAAAGTGCAAAAAGATATGACACTAAAAGATGAAAACCTCAGGTCAGTAGATTTCCAATATGCTACTGGGGAAGAGCAAAGAAAAAGCTGCAGAAAGAAGGAAGAGGCTGAGCCAAAGGGGAAATGATGCTCGGTTGCAGTTATACCATGTGGTGAAAGTAAAGTCTGATGCTGCAAAGAACAGTATTGCATTGGAACCTTGAATGTTAGGTCTATGAATCAAGGTAAATTGGAAGTGGTCAATTAGGAGATGCAAGAGTGAACATCAACATTTTAGGAATCAGTGAACTAAAATGGAATGGAATGGGTGAATTTAAATCAGATAACCATTATATCTACTACTGTGGGCACATTTCCCTTAGAAAATACGGAGTAGCCCTAATAGTCAACATGAGAGTCCAAAATGCAATGATTGATTGCAGTCTCAAAAATGGCAGAAAGATCTCAGTACATTTCCAAAGCAAACCAGTCAACATCACAGTAACCCAAGTTTATGCCACAACCCCTAATGTCAAAGAAGCTGAAATTGAAAGATTCTATGAACACCAATAAGATATTCTAGAATTAACACTAAAAAATATTTCCTTTGTCATCATAAGGGACTAGAATGCAAAAGTATGAAATCAAGATATACATGGAGTAACAGGCAAGTTTGTTCTTGGGGTACAAAATGAAGCAGGGCAAAGTTTAATAGAATTTTGGCAAGAGAATGTGCTGGTCATAGCAAACATCCTCTTCCAACAATACAAGAGATGACTACATAGATAAACATTACCAGATGGCCAGTATTGAAACAAGATTGATTATATTCTTTGCAGCCAAAGATGGAAGAAGCTCTATACAGTCAATAAAACCTAGAGCTGACTAAGCTCAGGTGATCAGCTCCTTCCTTCAAAATTCAGGCTTAAATTGAAAAAAATAGGAAAACAATAGGCCATTCAGGTATGACCTAAATCAAATCCATCATGATTATATTTTACAGGTGATGAATAAATCCAAAGGACTAGATTTGATAGACATACTACGTGAAGAACTATGGATGGAAGTTTGTAACATTGTACAAGAGGTGGTCACCAAAACCATCCCCAAGAAAGACAGAAGCAAGAAGGCAAAGTGGTTGTCTGAGGTGGCCTTAAAATAGCTGAGAAAAGAAAAGAATAGAAAGGTAAAGAAGAAAGGGAAATATGTACCCAAATGAATGCAGAATTCCAGAGAATAGCAAGGATAGATAAGAAAGGCTTCTTACGTGAACAATGAAAAGAAATAAAGGAAAATAATAGAATGGGAAAGATTAGAGATCTCTTTACAAAAATTGGAGACACCAAGGGAACATGTCACACAAATATAGGCACAAGAAAGGACAAAAATGACAAGGACCTAAGACAAGCAGAAAAGATTAAGTAAAAGTGGCAAGAATACACATAAGAACTATACAGAATAGTTCTTATTGACTCATCTAGCCATGAAGGTGTGGTCACTCATCTAGAGGCAGGCATTCTGAAGGGTGAAGTCAAGTGGGCCTTAGGAGGCATTACTAAGAAGAAAGCTATGGAGATGGTGGAATTGAGCAATTTCAAATCCTAGAAGTCAATGCTACTGTATTCATTATGCCAGCAAATTTGGAAAATTCAGCACTGGCCACAGGTACAAAAAAGGTCAGTTTTCATTCAAATCCCAAAGAAGGGCAATGCTAAAAAATGTTCAAATTACTGTACAAATGCACTAATTTCACAACTGGACATGGAACAGCAGACTGGTTCCAAAGAGGAAAAGGAGTAAGTCAAGGCTGTATATTGTCACCCTACTTCTTTAACTTATATGCAGAGTACATCATGAGAAATGCTGGACTGGAAGAAATACAAGCTGGAATCAAGATTGCTGGGAGAAATTCAATAACCTCAGATATGAAGATGACACCACCCTTACGGCAGAAAGTGAAGAGGAACTAAAAAGCCTCTTGATGAAAGTGAAAGTGGAGAGTGAAAAAGTTGGCTTAAAGCTCAACATTCAGAAAACGAAGATCATGGCATCTGGTCCCATCACTTCATGGCGAATAGATGGGGAAACAGTGGAAACAGTGTCAGACTTTATTTTGGGGGGGCTCCAAAATCACTGCAGATGGTGACTGAAGCCATGAAATTAAAAGACCCTTACTCCTTGGAAGAAAAGTTATGACCAACCTAGATAGTATATTCCCGGAGAAGGCAATGGCACCCCACTCCAGTACCCTTGCCTGGAAAATTCCATGGATGGAGGAGCCTGGTAGGCTGCAGTCCATGGGGTCTCGAAGAGTCGGACACGACTGAGAGACTTCACTTTCACTTTTCACTTTCATACATTGGAGAAGGAAATGGCAATCCACTCCAGTGTTCTTGCCTGGAGAATCCCAGGGACAGGGGAACCAGGTGGGCTGCCGTCTACGGGGTCACACAGAGTCGGACACGACTGAAATGACTTAGCAGCTTAGATAGTATATTCAAAAGCAGAGACATTACTTTGCCAACAAAATTCCATCTAGTCAAAGCTATAGTTTTTCCTGTGGTCATGTATGGCTGTGAGAGTTGGATTGTGAAGAAAGCTGAGCATTGAAGAATTAATGCTTTTGAACTGTGGTGTTGGAGAAGACTCTTGAGAGTCCCTTGGACTGCAAAGAGATCCAACCAGTCCATTCTGAAGGAGATCAGCCCTGGGATTTCTTTGGAGGGAATGATGCTAAAGCTGAAGCTCCAGTACTTTGGCCAGCTCATGCGAAGAGTTGACTCATTGGAAAAGACTCTGATTCTAGGAGGGATTGGGGACAAGAAGGAGAAGGGGACGACAGAGGATGAGATGGCTGGGTGGCATCACTGACTCGATGGACGTGAGTCTGAGTGAACTCTGGGAGTTAGCGATAGACAGAGAGGCCTGGCATCTGCTGTTCACTGGGTCACAAAGTGAGCCACGACTTTGCAACTGAACAATGATAACAATGGTTTAAAAATTAAATAAAACAAAACAAATTTCTAAATTATGTGCTAATTTTTTTGCTGAACTATGGAGTTCAACACTAAGGAAATATTTATGAAAAAAATAAAAAAAATGATTCCACTAGGACCATGACATATTTTATAAAAATGCTATCCTATAGTATCATTTAATTGCATGAATGGATAAATTTCAGAGAATTTTGTAAAAATACACACTAAGGGAGTTGATCATACATAAAATCCTAAAATGTTTGTGACTGCTTGTAGATTATTATTGTTATTATCTGTCTGGCTTTCTATCATGATTAGCTTTGACATTCTCAAAATGTAAAGTATCTCTATGTATTTTTCAGCAAGTGTAAGGCAAGGGGGCGAGAGGATGGTCGGTGACTGAACGGATTGTGATCCACCCCTGAGTTATTCAAGAAGGAGCTCTAGAGAGTACATGTGTGCTTGAAATGACCAAGAAGGAATAGGGAAGATATTTCTAGGGTGGTGGGTATTAAAAATACAGTGTGTATGTGTGTGTGTGTGTGTGTGTGTGTGTGCACGCACTATGGATCTGACAAAGGATCTTCCTTTTAATGATTAATTAATTGTTCTTCATTGCTGCATGAGACCTTTCTCTAGTTCTGGCAAGTGGAAGCTACTCTTTAGTTGTGATGAAAGAGCTTCTCATTGCAGTGGATTTTTTTGCTGTGGAACACAAACTCTAGGCACACAGTCTCAGTAGTTGTGACACCAAGTAGGGGCTTAGTTACCCTGCAGCATATGGAATCTTCCCAGACCAGTTATTGAACCCATATGTTCTCAACCACTGTACCACCAGGGGAGTCTGATCAAATAGCTTAATATTAAATGTTAATGAAATTATCTTTTACCCAGTTTACCACATCACCTGTTGTTTGCTTCAGAAGGAATACTTTTTCTTTTTTTTTTTAATAATTTTTATTTTTTAGTTTGTTTTCTTTACAGTACTGTATTTGTTTTGCTATACATCGACATGAATCAGCCACGAGTGTACATGAACTCCCAATCCCGAACCTCACCTCCCCCCCACCCCGCCCCACACCATCTCTCTGGATTATCCCCGTGCATCATTCCCAAGCATCCTGCATCCTGCATCGAGCCTAGACCAGAGATTCATTTCACTTAGGACATCATACATGTTACTCTGCCACTCTCCCAAATCATCCCACCCTCTCCCTCTCCCACAGAGTCCAAAAGGCTGTTCTATACATCTGTGTCTCTTTTGCTGTCTCGCAAACAGGTTTATCATTACCATCTTTCTAAATTCCATGTATATGTGTAAGTATACTCTATTGGTGTTTTTCTTTCTGGGTTACTTCACTCTGTATAATCGGCTCCAGCTTCATCCACCTCATTAGAACTGATTCAAATCTATTCTTTTTAATGGCTGAGTAATACTCCATTGTGTATATGTACCACAGCTTTCTCATCCATTTATCTGCTGATGGACACCTAGGTTACTTCTGTCTACCTAGTTTTTACTTCCTCTTCACTTCCTTTCCTACACATCATCCTATTGATTTTTTTTTTTTTCCTATTTCTCTTTCTCTTTCTGAATTCCTACTGGGTAAATTCATAAATTTTGTCTTTGGAAAATAAAAGACCAGACCAATTGATTGTTAAATTCTGAAGAAGAGAAATGGACCTCATTTGTTTACAAGTTCACCTTGATGTAATGTGGGTATGAGTGTTTGTGTGTATGTATGCATGTGTAGAAATTGAGGGAGAGGCATGAGAGAGGGGAAAGGCAGAAAGAGAAAGAGAGCTGAGAGGGAGAAACCAGGAGCTATGGAAAGGTAGAAACAAAGGTACAGAATGAGCACAAATATCCAGAGATATGCTTTGCACCTAAACTGCCCAGGAAGCAACATCTGCTGGATATCTTTGTAAATGTATTTGTGAAGTCACTCAATCGTGTCCAACTCTTTGCTTCCCCATGGACTGTAGCCTACCAGGCTCTCCGTCCGTGGGATTTTTCAGGCAAGAGTACTGGAGTGGGTTGCCATTTTCTTCTCCAGGAGATCTTCCCAACCCAGGGATCGAACCCAGGTCTCCCACATTGCAGGCAGACTACCATCTGAGCCACTAGGGAAGACTCTTGTAAACGTATAGGGAATGCTTAAACTGATCTACTGAAACATTTTGTGTTCTTGTTCCTATGAAGAAAGAAAAAAAAATGAATCATAGTGTGTCTCTCTTTTCTTTTGGCAACGTTAATTGTAAACGCATAACAAAATATCTAAATTGTCTAGAAAAATCATGAAACCCCACCACACAACAGAAAATCTACCTGTGAAACAATGCTCTTCTCTCCTCTTGTTACACAGAGGCCTGCAGTCAGCCTCCCAGCTGTAATTCTCTTCGACACCACAGATATTAAGAATGTGAAGAAAATGCTCGAGTAGATTATAAATTATAGTGTGAGACATGGTGAATTATATTTTCTAATAATTGGCATTATATTAGAGGACCAAGAGGGGGAAAAGAGTAAAAGCAAAGAGAATGACTGCAGAGAATCAAGGATTTCTTATCTCTTCTTAGTATTGTGCCAGTAGGAGCAAAAAAAAAAAAAAACTGAAGAAAGTAGAACGAGAGAAAATGAGGGGGAGGAAGGAAGGAAGGAAAAATGAAACCCAAAGCCCATTTTTGGGTCAGTACTAATGCCTTGTCAAGCATCTGAGTAAAATGGACTAAAGGACAAAGAAATGCAGCTGGAGTGGTGGTGATAAGGGTGTGTCTGTCATGCAAGGGAAGCAATTACAATTTACATGGGGGTAATTGCAAATGGTACTTTTTCTCAAAGATAAAGAGGAAGAAAATCATATATGTTTACTGTATAGTCACTGTCTCTAAATCTGCTTATTTTACATTAAATTACTATAGTGCAAACTCATAGGTATCATTGCTGTAAAGACTGAATGAAATCTAGGTTCTGCCCTTAACTAGCGTATTATATTGTTACCCAACTTCTCTGAAACAGTTTGCCTTACTGTCGACTTCACAGGATTTGGAGGATTATCTAACAAGATAATACATGGCAAAGCATTTTTTTAAAATGTAAAACATGATTCCTCTTGGGATTTCAACACATCTTGAGAGATAGATGTTTTGGAGGATATTCCCTTTAACAAAAGAAGCAAGATATTACTTTTTTATGGAGGCTTTGTGAAGTGTTAAAACAGGAGCATAAAAAATTTAAGGACTGAAAACACACTACTAGGGAGAAAAGGTTTTTGTGAGTGGAGGTTGGGAATTGTTTATCTAGATGTTTTTGTCTACATAGTCAAACTTGCCCAAAGAAAGACTCTGCTTGTTGTGTTTACCCTGATACTATCAGAAGGCAAAGTGCATGCTAGAAAGGAACAGATCCCTAAAAGTTTAGTAGTGTCCGATAGGGACTAGTACTCACTCCAACCAACTCCTGAGGTAAAAGGGAATCAGGAGAAATGAAGCAGAGAAATAACAGGAGTCAAGGAGAGAATGAAAGAAAAAGAAGTTTAGATGTGAGGAAAAAAGGACAATGGGGGAAAAATTGAATGGAGAAGCCAAGAGGAAGTGGGAAGATGAAGTTATATCAGAATCAGAGAACAAAATACAGAAAGAATTAAGGAAAACCAAGGCATTGATGCAGCAGTCCTATGCAAACATGTTCTCAGAGTAGTTAAGCATCAAACTTGATTTATCTTCAAGATTGCCTTTAGCAGGGACTATTGTTCCCTGTGAAGTCCCTCTTAGATTTCCCAGTGGTTCCTAATGGACTATTGTTTACTGTGAGGTCCCTTTTCGATTTCCCAGCAATTCCTAATAGACTGTTGTTCACTGTGAGATTCCTCTTCGATTTCCCAGTGGTTCCTAATTTCATTGAAAAGCCATTATAGGCCTGCAGAGCCCAGGGATGAATGAACAGAGAGCCATCCCTGGATCCTGTTGAAATCATTCCTTTACAGTTACAGCAGTGTGTAACTCAACAGGAAAACTCTGCATGAGAGTAATGTAGAATGCCGAATTCCAAGCTGATACTTTTGTTCTCATTTCTTCTATTTCTGGACCAATAGACAAATGGCTGTTTAAATGGTAGATTTCCCAACATGTATTAGAAGCAGTCAGGTGCTATAAATAATTAAGAATTCAGTTCAGCAACTGTAGTCAAGAATTTATGAGTTTCATTGAGTTTTCTCTACTCCTCACTTCCCCTCCTCCAGCTGCAAACTTATACATTCTTTTCTTTTTTGAACCTACTTATTTTCTCTTTAATAAAATGTCAATTAACCCCCCAAAAAACATGTAGCAAAATATCCTATTAAAGATGGCCTCAGAGCCAAGCCTGTGTAAGCAGAAAGAGTAAAGCCACAAGAGTAATGTTCAGTCTGACATTCCATTTAATGGATGTGTAAAGAACACTTTAGCACCCCAACCTCCATCTTTTGTTTGCCCTTTCTTCCAGAATTCTGGTTTAGTTTGGGTATCAAATGACCATTTTTCCCTAGGAGATCTGAACCTTTACTCAGCCCCAGGTCATCCTGAATCACAGTGGTTGATCTAGATCTGGTCCCTTCCTTAGCCCTAGGGATCCTGATTGCAATCTGATTCTGGCCAACGAGATATGAGGAGAAACATTCTGTGAATGTTTTTAGTAAGAGACACAGAAAAACATATTTTCCTCATCTTCTAGACTTGAATGTAGTTGTAACAGCCATTTTGCAACCAAAAGGGACAAGTCTAAGAGCAAGAACTGACATCCTGAAAATGGAGGAGGCAATCTGTATCCTTCATGATTAGGCATGGAACTTCTTATTTCCAAGCTTCCAGAATTCTAGGCACCTAAGACAATGAAATATGTTTCTATCCTACTTTTAGTAGTGTTTCTGTTATTGCATCTAGGACTACTATAATACTAACATCTGCAATAGAATATAAAGATATTTTATTCTCTGAAACCAAGAAGCGGCAGGGAAGAACTTGCTACTGAGCTGTATTCACAGATGTGAAGGCAGGAAGCTGATGGGTGTTATCAATAACTGCCTGATTTTCTTTCTGAAGTATAAGATTTTTTGATGATGGAGATTAAAGTAAGGTTTGGTAGTTTGTGTACTTGTGAGGATGATGGTTTTTCAGGAAAACTGCTGAGAAAAATGAGAAATGCTATCAAAAGGACTGGTAGAGAACTGAAGTTCCAGTTAGGAACATGGTTTGTTGGTAACCCTACACACTATAGCAACAGGCTTTGTCAGTGACTATTCAGTAATTTGAGCAGAGGAGCTGAGAAGACAAAAGAAGACTGGCTTAGTCTGGAGAGTTTCCCCAGAAGAGTTGCTGAAAATGTAGGGAGAACATGTTGACCTAAGTCCCAGTGTCATTTTTACCCTGAAAGGAAGATAGGTTCACCCAACAAGGATTCTCAGTCTAATTTGTTAAGTCTGACAATTCTTGAGCTAAAGACTGATAAACCTGAAAGAAGTCTTTAGAAGTCACCAAGTTATGTCTATGTTTATAAAGAATATTAAGAACTCTCCCAAATATAGATCTCTACACTCTTTTCTCTATATGAAAACTTTTATATTGGAAAGAGAAGAGCATTAAGGAAGAGAGATATCATGCAAAGTTTTCTTATCCAAAATAAATGAAAGTCAAACTTGTTTGAATAAGAGGGTAGATGTCATGATGACCCACCCCACCTGATTAGCATTTACATTTTTCTTCCTTATCTTTATTGGTCCCCAGCCACCTCCTCTGAATACAAGTGCTCCAATGAACACAGCTTCAACTGAGATTAAACAGTAAGCTTAAATTAATTTGCTTGGTCAGGCTAGTAGTACAGTTTAAGATCATTTTTAACAAGATCAGTCTTTTAAATAGAATGGATGACTGTTTACCTGTTATAAATCAGGAACCATTACTGTTCACTGCTCGTGTTATTTCATTGTTAAACATCATTTCTAACTTTGTAATGGTGGATCCCACAGGTAACTACTATTTATCATCTATGCTGACCTGGGATTATGACTTTCCATTTTTCTTCATTCTTTAAAAGATAACTTCTTTTAAAACTTTTAAAGATGGATATTTTAATAAATATTTCAAGATAAAATATGGAGGAATTTAGCCTACCCTTGGCATAAAATTTATTGATAATTGGAATGGAGGACTTTTTTGTAAAGAGTAATCTGTTATTTTGTCAAAATTGATTTTTAAGAAGTTAATTAAAAAAATACTGAACTATTGCATTGTATCTACTTTATTTGCAACAACTGGTTTCACTGAAAATTGAGGAAAAGATATCCAGAAATGAAGAGTCCATGTAGGTCTACTCTGGTTTAAATATTTTGATTATCTGTTTCAGATCATCAAGTTAAATTTTGGGTTTAGAAAATGTGGCCACAAAAATAATGGGTATATTATGGAGCCAACAATCTAGAGGAACGGCCAAGATGGAAAATGTGGTAATTTAACCTTCTTCCATAAAAACACAACAATAAAGTTTCCTTCTTTTTAATGTTTCTTAGGATCCCATTTACACAATACTTACAAACACATCTACCTATACATTTTAATAACTCAGAGACACAGACTTTGGGTTCCACACTGGGGCAACGTCCCACTTCTGTTTTAGAAAAAATATCCATCCAGTTTTTAAACTGAAGGACTCTATGAAGCTTAACATCAGTAGTTAATGGGCTCAGCAGCTCACAACCAGGTAGGCCTGTTTCCTGACCCTTCCTACCCATAAGAACTGAATCCTTAAAACCTGATTGAATGAAATCCTTACATTATACTTTAGTTCTCTTAGCACAAAACTTTGCTTACTTTTCAGAAAAATATCCTATTCATAAGCCTCACTCTCCCTAATTGAGGACAGGTTATTTGCATATTGTTTGTAAATGCTAGTTTGCTTAGACTTGCTTCTATTGCACACAGTCTGTGTTCATTCATTCAATTATTCATGCAAAAAATATCTATAGAGCTTCTACTATTTGCTAGACACTGTTGGGGCTGAGCAAAGATGAGAAGAATGGAAATGGGCCAGACATCACAGAGCCTCTACTTTCTCCATTGACCTTTCTTTGATCTCACCTCTAAGACTGATTTTGGTAAGTTGAGTGTCCCCTTCCCTGAAGTCTTTGACCCCACTTCCCTCAACTTTGTGGATAATAAAATGAACTTAGTACTAACAGCATTGTTGCCCATCTTGCTTCATCCTCACTGATTTTGTCAGCCCACAGAATCATTTCCTCCACTGCCTCTGGCCCATACACAGCTGTTTTCTTTTTCAAATTGACGAAGGTTCAGTCAAACCTCTGACTTATTCAAAACAAGCCATTTGTAAGAGATCTGATGGTAAAATGCTTGTCATTATTTTTCTTACATATTTTGGCATTTAACAGAGGAGGCAAATAAAATAAAATAAGTAAATAAAATAAAACAAAAATTTGTTACTAGGTAGTTAAACTCTCTACAACTGAATATTCAAGTTGTTCATGGATTAGCAAACATCCCAGATTGTCTGTAATTGAAAAAAAAAAAAGGCACATTTCTATTAAAAAACCTTCCCCTTCATGAATGTTTAAACAAATTAACATGAATAAGAGTCAGTGATATGCATATCAAAAATGATTTTTAAAGCTGAAGTCAGCTAAAGCATGGGGAAACCAGTGTGTTGGTAGATATTCTTTCTCAATTTCACACTAACAATTTCCTTAGTTCCTATTTCCCCCTTTCAAGCAAGCACTTTGTATTTTATCTTGGATGCTTTTAGAGCTTTGGTCATTGCTAAGCTTTGTGGGTTTGCTAAAAACCAAGGTTGATTTTGCATGACTTTTGCCAGATGAAACTGGGACATTCTGTTCCACTAATTAGTCTATGGCTCTTTAACTAGTAATTAGTGGTGTCCCATAGACATCTATTAGAGGTTTCAGTTGAAGTGTGTATCCAGTGAGCTCAAGTCTACTAGCATAACTGTAGTGGTCCTCATTCTGTTATACAGGAAAAAGCTATCAGTTCTGTATTCAGTTAAATCTGTGACTTTCACATTTTTGCCTTGGTATCTTCATCTTTAAATGGAGCACTGCTGCTGCTGCTACTAAGTCGCTTCAGCGTGTCCGACTCTGTGCTACTCCATAGACAGCATTCCACCAGGCTCCCCTGTCCCTGGGATTCTCCAGGCACAATGGCATCTAAATTCAATTATCCTAAAATATGCTCATGTCTTTTTTTTTTTTTTTTGTTCTTATTAAGTAACATAGCATCTGTAGACGTGGCTTAAAAGACTAAGAGATCACACATCGAAGTATGATATATATGCAAGGTATAGGGTTTCTTTGCACACTATACTAATAGGAGAAATCTATGTATTCTTAGTTCCAGGGCATGCACATCCTTTAGGATCACAGAGACTATCCATCTGTATTTTCTTTAAATAACAAGAACGATCCTCCTCTCCCCTGAGATTTGGATGCTGGAGACTGCATCTTAAGATACTGCAGACTGAGTCTCAGTTAGCCTGGGACTTCCATATTTAAAGGGATCTTCTTTCCAGGAAATATGTACTGAGGTCACTGCTCTCTTATAAATCTCATTACATCCAGTTTAGATAAATAAAAAGGAAAAAAAAAGGAGGAAAAGGAAAGGAAAGGGAAAAGAGAGATGGATGGAGATAAAGTAGGAAAGAATATTAGAAAGAAAGGTAGAAAAATAGAATGGCCAAAAAAAAAAAAAAAAAGTCCTTACCTCTGTCTTTGGGGTAAGTATGTGAATGAACAGTTTATGCAACCACAGTTGCAGCCAAAATTATTCTGCCTTATAAATAAATCAATTTTTGATACCCTCTAAATTTCTTCTACTTTTCCCCTTGCCTTGATTTCTTGTTTGCTATGATTTTGTCTTGTCATTAATTAAAACGATTTCCCCTAATACCTGTTGTATACCTTCTTACTAAGTGAAGAGAGACTTCTGCCTCATCTTGACATACCAAATAGTCCTTAGAGTTGGCTAAGTCTATTCCTAAAATAGACAGATGAGGAAATAAAAGTAGCTGGTAACTGCTATTGTCAGAACTCTTTTTATCTTCTCCTGCCATATATATCACTGCCTCTACCCCACCCACCCTATTGGACCATTCCCCATATTTAAATGTTTGTCATCTTCCGTAAAATGTATGGAAAAGCCAACTTGTAGTGTATGTTCAGAAAGAAAAAAAAAATGGTGTTCAGGTAAAAAGAGGATCAATCTTATGTTAAATTAAGTCAGAGGGGAAAAATATTAAAATTTGGAACAGAGGCAAATAATGAAGATATGACATAAACACTTCAAGCCTACAGAAAATAAGCAAAGGGCTTTTTCCTTAAAATTCTCACAAACTCAGTGTCTTTAAGGTTAGTTGACTACAAAAACTTTTGTATTAAGACAAAGGTTTCTGGATGAAGTTGTCTTATCTCTAGAAAATTCATTTCTGCTTTGAAATCCTTTTTCTCCCTCTTCTGTCTCTCCACCTCTTTTTCTTCTTCTTTCCCCATATTGCACAAATTGTACAGTTTCAGAGAGAAGAATCACCCTAACTACTTTGATTTCATTAAAATCATGACAGTTGAGGACAAATTCTAATACTATTAAAGTTTAAAAGTTACAAAAGTTGATTGCCTGTTTTACTCTTCATTTCTGTTTGATTATCCCCTTCTTCCAGAGATAAGTATTACAAATAAATACAGATTTAATCTCCAGAATCAACCAGTAAGGGGAAATGTGTGGTTTGCGTGAATGGAAGAAAAGATAGACATAAAAAAAAAAAAAAAAAAAAAACCAAACCTCTCTCCTGAACAAACCTTTCATTTCCAAGCAGAAATAATTACAGTGATGGTCAGTGGGGATATTTGAGCAATTTACGAGGTATAACAGTGGTTCCTATCAACACAGTTTTATATTCAGGGCAAGGCATAGAACTCTAGGTCCTGAAGCATTGCCTATAATCTTTATTTCATTTTTAGATGTTATGCTGTAATAAAATGTAAAAAGGGAATACATAAAAAGTTATAGAGGTGGGAAAAAACATGGTTTGAAGTTGTATGGCATTTCTTGACAGGGCATGTTCCTAAGGATATGCAGAGAATAACAAATGCCATTTGAAATAAGTACACTAGAGATCGAAACTAGATTGAAAACCCAAGTCAATTTTCCTGAGTGTCATTTGATTAGCTTTCTTATATAGAATGGAGGTTTAAACAATGCTGGTATTCTGAGTACAGAGGTGCTTGGGAAAACAGTGAGAAATGGGTTCCTCCCACCAATTTCTTTCTGATGGTTTTACAACATTATCTTTTCACATTCTTCCTGTGTTTTTGCAATAATCCACAAATGAAGCAATGTCAGAGAAAATGTGATTGATTGGGGGGAAGCACACATGCACATCCACGTGCAGTAAGTTATTTTTCTATTCCCTTTCCAATTTGTCCCAGACTTGCTTCAGGCAAATACCTGTAGCCCTATTGCAGGTTTTTGGTAGGAAGATAGAAACAAAGTTCTCAGGCTTGAGGGGTGATCTTTGCACAGGTAACAAACAACTCAATTGTGCCCGGTGGCTGTTTTCACATAGAGAGGATTTTCTCTTATTTTAGCCAAGATATTTATTCTGTTTTCTTAAGACAGTTTGGAAAGGAGGTCTAGATAGTGTCTAACAATTTGGTATATATTTCCTGTATCATTTTCCAACCCTTTCTGTTTTGTCTACATTGGACAGAACAGAAAACTTGTGCATTATCATGACCATGCTAGCCTGTAACCCAGGTGTAAACTGTTGTTTCTATTATTACTTTAGTAGGCTCTGCCTTCTATTATTTATATATATATATATATATACACACACACACACACACACACACACACATGTATATATAAACTCTTATTCCCGCTACTCTGGTTTCCTCCCCAAGAACAATCTGCCTCTACTTACATGCAATATTTTGCCCTCTGAAGTTATCCATGTCTCCTTATTTTGTAGCAATTATTTTCTGTTCCTGCCTTCAAAAGCTCTTACACCATTTGATTAATTTGTTCCTGTCCCTAGTAATCATGTTCTGAAAGGACTGTTCTTGGGTTCCAAATCTTGAAGAATGTGCAAGATGACAGTGTGTGTCCAAATCTCAGAAGCTGAGTTCTGACAGTCTAGGGTATACATTGTAAATCAAGTTTAACTATTTAATGACCAATAGTTTATTTGTTATTTCAGTCTTCTATAAGACATTTCAGCTGCTGACAGCTCTAGGCAAAAGATATTTAGTGAGACAGACATTTTTTGAAGCATTTGATTTTAGTCCAATGAATGGCTGAATATGTTCCTCAGACTAAGGGACTTTAATCTTTATCTTAGAGTCACTGCCCCTTAAGAAGCACCTAATAAAGCCTGAAAATTCATTGCATGTGTTTCAAACACCCAAGTTTTTCTTAGACTGCATCAGATATTAGACACCCCTTTGTCCTTCTTTCCCTCTTTTTATGGCAGATGCTCCTGAACTCTGACAAGCAATAGTATTCTTGATATTCTTGACCAAAATGCTGTCACCTCACTCACACTGAATGGACATTTCAAAAGGATGTGGAATGACATCACATGTTATGGAGGGGAAATCGATGATATCATATTAACATAGATGTCTATTTGAAAATGACTGAACTGTACACTCAAATGCAGGCTTTGTGGGGAAGGGTGGATTTCTGAGTGGATTTAAAGTGGTAAATTGAATTGAATAACAGAGTGTTTGGATTATCCTGGAGAAAAACCTCCAAAGTAAAATAGTTTATTTGATGAATTTGACTGTGTCTCCTGAATTGATTCCAAAATAATCTTTCGATTTTCCATTTTATTTTAATTATGTACAAAACTAAAATGCAATGAAAGGGTGTGTATCCCTATACAATAAATTTGCCATGGATACTCTTCATGATTAGCCCAGCCTTCCTTATTTATGTGAACTGTGCCATGATTCCCAAACTCTGATAATACCAAAATCAATTGTCCATATGGCTTGTTTAAGGATGCTTAAGTTTATTGATGTTTCCTTTAAATACAGTGTCTCCATTTCCCTGTTTTCTTTCTTATGACACCTGGATTTCATTTCATTGATGCAATTTCGATATTAATCTCTCCATTACCATGATCAGATTACAGTTATGACCCCCAAAGGGAAAAATAATACATGCATGCACACATACACACAATTCTCCCAACATCCACTGACAACATTTCAAACTCACATAATTTTTTATTGTAAATCAGTCTCAGGTTGGCCTTGCTAAGCTCCCTTTTAGCTGACACCTCCCAGTTTATTGTCCAGTATAGATTATAAGGCCATGGGGAAGTGAACGTTGCTGAGTTGAAGAGGTTTCTGGAGTTTAGTTCAGCTATAGGTAAACCACTCATAGATTGTCTCAAGCCCATTCACAACCCCTCTTGCTTTTGTTGTCTTGTTTATAGCAAAATTGCACCTCCTTCAGTTTAAACCTTGCAAGCAAAAAGGGCAAGAATTATTAGAATTTCTTCACTAATCATTCTGTCTTTTAGCAACAATTCTGAATTATTCTTCTGGAGTGTAAGTCCATGGGGCTGGCCCCTGACCCCATTGCTAGAAAATATGTAATGAAAGCCGAATCAGAGATGGTGTTACACGGCAGCTTAGAAAAGAAAACGACACATCTAATAACCAACAGAAATGGCTAGTAATTAGCTGAAATGACAATAATTAACAGAAATGACAGGTCTAATAAATTTTCACTTAAGTGTTGTCATATGGCACTTTGGGTTTTTAGCTTTCCATTTTAAATATTAATCTCAATGGAGCTTACTTTAAATGAAAAGTCATATCGAGTTTGGAGATGGAAATAATTCTGCATACACACTCCATAAAATTCTGTTTTATCAATGTCACTTATAGTATGATCCCTAGAGACTGGATTAAGACTTCATGCTGTTCCCCTAAAAATATATATTATTTTACCGTATACCTCATTTATGTAGCTCAAAAATATTCAGCCACAGGGAAACATTCAGCCACAGGGATCATAGAGAAAGTGGTTGTTTTTAATTTTCTTTGATATCTTCAAAGATAAGAAAGTATCACCCCTCCCTTCTTTCCCCCTCTTCAGCAATAGACAAAGAAGGTTAAATCTTATTAGCATGTCCTATATAGCTAGCTGTAACCTAAGTGACCTGTCATGGACTAAATGCCTACTAGAACTTTCTCTGTACTTGCAAGATGGAAATTTTATGCATCAATGCTTTTATACATGCATCTGATTTGGGAAGTTCACTGCTTTATGGATATGAACATTGTGATCATGTAAATTGATCTGCATAATGGGATTTTGTGTGTGTGTGTGCATATATCTATATGGATATGGATGTATGCAAGTGTATTCTAAAAGAAAATGTAATACATGAAATGTTAACTTTAATGATATGAAATGCATTAAATTCAAACTACCTTGCATGTGTATGCAGATGCATTATGTCTCTATCATTGTGCTCGGTGGGAATTTAAGGTAGAAAAAATACATTTATCATATACTCTGATGTGCCATGCTAAATGAGAGCGCAACATGGCACTATTCTAAGCAATAAATAAGGTCCAAGAAAACCAAGAATTATGAAGCTCTTAGGGACAATCCTTAGTAAAACTACAATAGAAATGACATTTTATTCAGGGACACACAGCTCCTCTTTTCAGGTACCTTGATTGAGCTTCTTTTGTCTCTAAACTACCATCCACTGGAAACCAAGATTTCTAAATTTTAGAGTTCTGATAATCAAAAAAATTACAGTAAGTTCTCAGCTTTCTTCTCACCAAAATTTACCATGGAGTTGCATTACTTCAAGCTCTAATAGATTTAGTCAGGTAAACAAAATGAGTTAAAGGTTTAATTCCTTAAAACTTATCTTTCTCAGACAATTGAGTACCTTAACCCAGATATAAACAAATTATCTTTAATGAAATTTGTTTTGGCAACTCTAATCCTTGAAATTAATTTCAGTTGCATTCCATATATTTATCATCATCAAAACTGTCTTGTGTGTTTTATATGGCCTAAAGCAATTTGATTGTTCATTCTTCAAAACCGAATTCAAATTCCCCACCTTTCTATTTGCCATTAGCGATATGGAGTACATGTCAATTCTTATTTAATAATGATGGAGGTGATGCTGATAATCTGTAAATAGTTGCCCTGTAAGTTCATCTGTCCACATGCCTACTCATCACATTAACAAAAAAGATAAACATACAAGATACAAGATAAAACTTAAAAATTAAATAAGAAATTAGCATGCTTGAGCTTCTTTCCATACCTACTAGTTATCCAGATAGCAACGTAATTATAAAACCAGTAGTCCTATGGGATTCACACCTAGAAAATCTAGTTGTCTTTTGATCAATAATAAGTGTATGTATTCAATCATTTTGTTCCTTCCCCAAGTGTTTATCTCATATCAATTATTATTAACAAAGGATGACTAAGAATTGGTCTTTGTCCTCAGTTTTCATTTGTAACATGTATGTATATAGTATCATCAGCAATAAGAAAGAATAGCAGAAGGATCGAATGGCATAGTTACTTTTAATTGTAACATCAGCCCAATAATTACATAGATAATATTTGAAACTACGAAATCTATTTAGAGCAGTGCTTGTGTATAGGGTTCAGCAGTGTCTCCCCACCTTCAAAATTTAAATCCACTTAGAACCTTAGAATGCAGCTGACCCTAAATGTAATGACTGGTATCCTCATAAAAAGGCCTTGTAAAGTCACACAGAAAAGAAAGCCATGTGAAAATGCACATAAAGATTGAACTGATGTAGCTACAAGCTAAGGAACACAAAGCATTGTCAAGAGACAATAGAAGTTAGAAAGTGACAGGAAAGAAATCTTCCCTAGAGGCTTTAGAGGAACACAGCCCTGTTCACAGCTTAATTTTGGAATTCTAGAATTCAAACCTGTGAGAGAATAAACTTCTGTTGTTTATTAAATTACCCAGCCTGTGGTAATTAATTATGGCAGCCCTAGGAAATTCATACAGTTCATGACTGCTTTTTCTTACGTCTGTTGCTGTTGATAAAGGTAGAGTGTATATTCTTGCCCACCAAATATTTAGTTTAGCAAGAGAGATGGGCAGGGCTTCAGTTTAAGTCTAATATGTGATCAACTCAGAAAACATATTTACTATGATATATATGAGTGTGTTTGTGTATGTGTGTGTTGTTGTTGTTAGTCATATCTGACTCTTTTGCAAACCCATGGACTGTAGCCCACTAGGCTCCTCTGTCAGCAGCATTTCTCAGGCAAGAATACTGAAGTGGGTTGTCATTTCCTTCTCCAGGGGAATCAAACCCAGAGATCAAACCTGCATCCCAGCACTGGCAGGCAGATTCCTTACCACTGAACCCACAGACGTGTGTGTGTGTGTGTGTGTGTGTGTGTGTATAATAAATTTATTTTAAAAACAATTTATTTTTTCATGTTTAGATGTGGTTAGATGTCGATCATGTCTATTAGGGGCTTCCCTAATCTGCCTAAAGAATTCCTAAAGAATCTGCCTGCTATGCAAGAGACCCAGGGAATGCTGGTTTGATCCCTGGGTCAGGAAGATACTCTGGAGGAGGGCATGGCAACCCACTCCAGTATTGTTGCCTGAAAAATCCCATGGACTGGGGAGACCAGTGAGCTACAGTCCATAGGGTCACAAAGAGTCCGACACAACTGAAACCACTGAGCACTCACACACACGTGGATGTCTGTTAATCAGCAGAGAGTGGATTAAGTTGCCATAACAGATCTCAGTGTTTTGAAACAAAAATTGTTATTTTTTGCTTATGAGACATATCTATTCCGTAAGAATAAGAGACTCTTCTTTGCTTATCCTCACTCTGAAACCCTGTTTAAAAGGGAAAGAGGTCTGATGTGTCTAGAATATTGTACTTACACTTATAGCCTGATAGAAAGAACAGTACATGTTATTTACTCAACTTAGAGACCAAAAAGAATGGTCCCACCATGATCTCAAAGGCAGAAAGAAAACAGAACATGACGAAGAGTATGCATAATCATAGCACCATGTGTAGTTATTCTTTTACTGCGTCATACTTTTATGCTGTAGGATAATGTGTCACTCAAATTTTGTTGGCTGAGGCCCTAGTGGATTGTAGTTGCCGAGCTAACTAATCAAGAAGCATACCTCCAGTCTTTGGATGAGATAGGTTTCTATTTTTCATTTGGTCTTGGACTTCCCCAAAAACAGCTCAGAGGTGAAGAATCCACCTATGATGATGCAGATGCGGGAGATGTGCCTTTGATCCCTGAGTCGGGAAGATCCTCTGGAGGAAGAAATGGCAATCCACTCCAGTGTTCTTGCATTGGACACGACTGAGTACACAAGCTTGTGATTCTACCTTCCTTAAAGCTGAATTATATTTTGTAATATAGTACCGTTATGAGAAATATCAGCAGGAATTCAGAATATCATAAAGAAATGTGATATACAGTGTAATAAACTTGGTATTTTTTCTCATTCTTTGCAGTTATTACTTCATTTGGAATTTTGAAATTATTGCTACTGTTTTAAAAAGATGAGCAAATTAGGTGAATTCTTAAAATCATGGAGATACATGAGGAAATTAAAAAATTTGGGTTCCTATAACTAAGAAAATGCAAAAAGGTGATTTGATGATTTTCTTTAATTTTTGACTGTCTATGAACAGTAGTTTTCTGCAGAAGATATTGTCTAGCGGCTTTTTTTTTTTTTAATCCATTGTAGACTTGAAAATATTAAAAAAATAAGCTTATGGTTGCAGAAGGGAAACATGTAGGAGGAGCTAGGGATTAACGTATACATACTAGAGTATATAAGAGAGATAACAAATGAGGACTTACTTTATGGCCCGAGAAACTTTACTCAATATTCTATAATAACCTATATGAGAAAAGAATCTGAAAAATAATGAACATATGTATATGTATAACTGAATTGTTTTGCTATGCATCGGAAACTAACAGACCATTGCAAACCAACTATATTCCAAATAAATAAATAAATATTATTCTGTAATATTTTCTTTTTAACTCTAAAACAGCATGGAGAAATGTCTTCAAATGATACTTCCAAACTGACTGAAGGAGAGCCTCCCAGACCTCAGGTGAAAGTCCTAATGAAAAAGTTAACAACACCATCACAGTTGAAGTACTTTACAGAGTGAAGGAATCTCACCAATCTCTTGGCAGGAAGTCCATATCTCCACTTACCGACTCACGTACCAGAGCTTCACTTGCTAATGTTCTTCCACTGAGATATATCAGGTTTTTATCTATCATCAAGTCACATTCTGTCCCATGAACTGATTTTGACATGAGTTTAAACTGGATAGGCACCTTTCCTGAAATTATGTCAAATTCTGTTTTTTAATTTGGCCAATGGATATTCCCTGTTAAGGAGATAGCTACTAAATAGAAGTTATATTTTTAAATTTAATGTACAACACCTTTTAGAGAAAAAAAATACTGTTAAATGGAGGCTTAAAGAATTTAAAGCAATAAAAGTATAAGATGAGAGTGATAGACCCTGAGATGTAGCCACATTTTATGTGTGTCGTATCATGTGGCTATCATCTTGTGTATACCTAGGTAAGACACAACATTTCCTTCTCTTTACTTTGAGGAGCTCACATACTCATCTCAGAGTAAGATAAAGTTGAAAATGCCTTTTATAATTACTTTAATTGTTCAGCAATGAATAGTCAGAACTGTGAAAGATGAAATTCACATTTTTGACAAAGCAAATTGTATATTAACTTATTATGCTGTAGACCTAAGTGAATATATATATACATGCATTGACTTTCTTTCCTTCCTTCTTCCTTCCTTCCCTTCTGTTTTCTTTTTTTTTTAATATGGGGCATGGAACTTATAGCTTTGTTAAGAAAAAAGAACCAAAAACACACACACACACACACAAACAAAATAAAAGACACACAAAAGCTGAATCTAGTAGGACTCACCAAAACAATAGAATTTTAGACTTCTGTATATACTTCTATAAGAAAAAAATACCTGTGTTTCTATGATATTGTGATATTTTTATATTTGAGTAAAGAATAATATCATTTTAAATATAAAGTATGAAGCATTGTTATTGTTTTTCCCCATCAAAATAACATAATCATTTATGGCATTATCAGGGGAAAATGGAATATAACAGAATGGTGAGGCTGGGCGTAGAGGTCAGGTCTCTGGGAACCACTCTTTTCTATATCATTTACTGCTGAAATGACCTTTGTCAAATCTTACAGTTCCCTAGGGCTCACTTTCCACCTCGTTCAATGGCTAGATATAATGAAACTCCTATTAAAATAACTTAGCTAAATATCACTTATAGGATATTTTATCTTCTTCACTCATTCCTGTATCATGGAATAGGGACTAGGGGAAATACAGTAAATATGTTTAAAATTACATTTAGGAAATATATTAGAGCAAAACTTTCACTTGTCTGCTTTATTTTGAATTCATCCATTTTGTTGCTTACATATATGAAACCTCTACAATCCTATACAATTCTAGACTCTTCATTTCAAGTGAGTAAAAATACTATTGTTCCTATTAGATTTTGTGATAAATGTGGTAAAGGCACATTTTCTAAAGGTATAAACTTTCATAGGTATAAAAATTCTTAACATTGGAGCATAGTAGTCTAGTTCGAGGAGGAGAAATAGGAAGAGGAGAAGGAGGAAGGAAGCAGGAAAGAAAGGAACTGAGAAAGTAGCAAAATAAGAAGCAGCATGAGGTTCCCAAAACACCCAAAATCTAATACAAAAGCCTAACGATAAAAAGCATTGCTTAAAAAAAAAAAAGTATCAAAGAAAATTCCATAAATTCTGCTTGTTCCATTTAACTTAAATTGTAAAAATTTTAGCTAGCTGTTTTTCTAACTCAAAGGAAATAAAAATCAGGAAATTCTAACACTGTTTTCAGATACTGAATGAGACATGACTAAATCTAATCCAGAAAAAAAGCATGTGTGGCTGGGGTGGAGGGGGAGGACTGACATCTGACATTTTTTAAAATGCAGCCAGAGAATACTGTGAATTTTAATAAAGAGCAATTCTACTTGGTGCATTTATTTATTAATATCCAAAGCATACACAGGTCATGATGTGAAGGTGCAAATAATGATGAGACTTGATACGTTTATTTAAAGAAAGTCAACTGAAAGAAAAAATCCTAATACAAAACAGGTACAACAATGCATCTGGGTATACATTTGAGACTATCGATGTAATCAAAGTTGAGGTTCCTAATTCAAATGGGATTTTATGTTATATGGCACTTTAATAATCAAGGACAACAGTGGGTTTTACTGGGTATAACAATAAGAAAGTCAATGACGTATACAGAGGATGTATACATGCTGGAGTTTCATTTGCCATAGTGACAAGGACCATGGAATTGTGCCACATATGCTCAATACTAGCAGAATGTGGACAAAGGTAATTGTGTTGTTTCTGGGGGCTCTGAGCAAGATTTCTTGGAGATGGTTGTTCACTTTTCTGGACAAATAAAAGATGGGGAAGTCAACAGATGCTGGTTTGGTGTGGTTTCTTATAAGAGGATGGGCTTCTCTCTAGGCATCAGGGACAAGAACTGTGGTTTGTAGAGTTACTATATATGAAGAATCCATGTGTAATGATACATGGAAGATAGGTATAGTATTGGACTGGTTACCTATGCACATACCAGAAGCCCAATTAATCAAATACAATTTTGAAAGCAAAACCTCTACAGTAATGTCATTTACCCATCATATTGAATAGTATAAGAACAATAGTTGAATCTTAGATTCATGAGCATGTGACAAGAACATTTTCAAAAAAGAAGAGGAAAGTTACATCTATTAAAAAATTGATTTTATTTCAGATATCTAGTTACCTGGCACTATTAGAGGGACAAAACTTATTTGTTGATGTTCAGTTTCTCAGTCGTGTCCAACTCTTTGCCATCCCATGGACTGTAGCATACCAGGCTTCCCGATCCTTCACCGTTTCCTAGAGTGTGCTAAAATTCATGTCCATTGAGTCAGTGATGCCATCCCACCATCTCAGTTTCTGGTGTCCCCTTCTCTTCCTGCCTTAAATCTTGCCCAGAATCAGGGTCTTTTCTAATGAGTTGGCTCTTTGTATCAGGTAACCAAAGTATTGGAGTTGCAGCTTCAGTATAAGCCCTTCCAATGAATATTCACGACTGATTTCCTTTAGGATTGATTGGTTTGATCTCCTTACTCTCCAAGAGACTCTCAAGAGTCTTCTCCAACACCAGAATTCAAAAGCATCATCCTCGGTGCTCAGCTTTCTTTATAGTCCAACTTCCACATCCATACATGACTCCTAGAAAAACCATAACTTTGACTAGATGGACCTTTGGTAGCAGAGTAATGTCTCTGCTTTTTAATATGCTGTCTAGGTTGGTCATAACTTTTCTTCCAAGGAGTTGCTGCTGCTAAGTCACTTCAGTCGTGTCCGACTCTGTGTGACCTCATAGATGGCAGCCCACCAGGCTCCTCTGTCCCTGGAATTCTCCAGGCAAGAACACTGGAGTGGGTTGCCATTTCCTTCTCCAAGGCATGAAAGTAAAAAGTGAAAGTGAAGTCGCTCAGTCGTGTCTGACTTTTTGCAACCCCGTGGACTGCAGCCTACCAGGCTCTTCTGTCCATGAGATTTTCCAGGCAAGAGTACTGGAGTGGGCTCCACTGCCTTCTTCCAAGGAGTAGTGTCTTTTAACTCCATGGCTGCAGTCACCATCTGCAGTGATTTTGGACCCTAAGAAAATAAAGTCTGTTACTGTTTCCATTTTTTTTCCCCATCTATTTGTCATGAAGCAATGGGATCAGATGCTATGATCTTAGCTTTTTGAATGTTGAGTTTAAGCCAGTTTTTCCACTCTCCTTTTTCATCTTCATCAACAGAATCTTAATTTCCTCTTTGCTTTCTGCCATAAGGGTGTCATCTACATATGTGAAGTTATTGATATTTCTCCCTGAAATCTTGACTCCAGCTTGTGCTTCATCCAGTCCAGCATTTGGCACAGTGTACTCTGCATAGAAGTTAAATATGCAGGGTGACAATATACAGCTTTGACATTCTCCTTTCCCAATTTGGAATCAGTCTGTTGTTCCATGTCTGGTTCTAACTGTTGCTCCTTGACCTGCATAGAGGTTTCTCCAGAGACAGGTAAGGTGCTCTGGTACTCTCATCTCAAATTTTCCACAGTTTGTTGTGATCCACACAGTCAAAGGTTTTGGTGTAGTCAATGAAGCAGAAATAGATGTTTTTTCTGGAATTCTCTTGCTTTTTCTAGATCCAAAGAAAGTTATGGCATAAAAGAATGTCTACAAGATAAGAAATAAATCAAAGAAAATAAACCATGGAGTCATTCTATCCATACTTCTCAAACCTTCCACAATACAAAGATCATGAGCAGCTCCAAGAAAAAGTCATTGAATGAATGATTAGTAGTTGGAAGAGAAGTATCATAGCTTAATTGGGAACCCATCAAAAAGTGTGAGTTCAGCATTTAGAAAGAGTCCTTCAGTGGATAGAATATAGGGTTTGGATTTTTTTAATAGGAAAATTAAAATTCTTTCATTAAAATAGCTCCCAATCCTCTCTAGATTTTATCATATTATTAACAAAATAGTATATTTCCTACCCTTTAGAGTCCATACATTGAAGAAGGCAATGGCAACCCACTCCAGTACTCTTGCTTGGAAAATCTCATGGATGGAGGAGCCTGGTAGGCTGCAGTCCATGGGGTCGCTAAGAGTCGGACACAACTGAGTGACATCACTTTCACTTTTCACTTTCATGTGTTGGAGAAGGAAATGGCAACCTACTCCAGTGTTCTTGCCTGGAGAATCCCAAGGACGGGGGAGCCTGGTGGGCTTGCCGTCTATGGGGTCGCACAGAGTCGGACACGACTGAAGCGACTTAGCAGCAGCAGCAGCGGATTCCATACATTTTGAGAGTATCAAGGTACAAAGGGGTAAATAATAATAAAAAAAGAAAAGACCTGTGAGAAAAACATCTCCTAATTTGGAATGAAGAGAAAATTACTGGCTGTTGTGGTTGTGAGTCACTGCACACCCTGAGAGAAATGGTCTCAATACAAAGGAGACTTCCTAGTTGTGTTCTTACTTTTTGCTTATGTGAGAACACACATACACACATGGCATAAAATCACAGGTGATTCTATCTTTATTTAGTATTTTCACTATTAAGCTAGTCTGGAACAAATCTTAGTCCCTATGATGATCATCATAAGGCCAAAAAATATCTAACACTTACCTAATTAGACAAACCTTTCTCCTTTTTGGTATTGATTAGAACTCTAAAGACCACCATTATAAACAATGGAGATAGAGGTGATATGAGATTGCTTAATTAGAATACATTTAGCAAATCTTCTACTAACTAGATTTTCCTTGGTGTCTTCACAATCTTTTCATTTATATCTGAAACGTGAATGACTCTGTTCAGTCAATTTTCCACAAAGAAGAGGAGGCAAAATGTTACTCTGGTTTGCCTTTGTTCGCTTTTTATTCTTATTTTATTGTTTGCTTCATAAGAGTCAGTGTGTGTGTGTGTGTGCATATGTGTATGTGTGTGCAAGCCCAAATAGAGTACATCAGGCTGCCCAAAGGTACAAAAGTGAAGTGGCAGGCTGGAGGAAACGTCTTTTAATTTCATGGCTGCAGTCACCATCTGCAGTGATTTTGGAGCCCAAGAAAATAAAATCTGTCATTTCTTCCACTTTTTCCCTTTATATTTGCCATGAAATGATAGGACCAGATGCTATGATCTTAGTTTTTTTAATGTTGAGTTTCAAGCCAGATTTTTCACTCTCCACTTTCATCCTCATCAAGTGGTTCTTTAGTTCCTTGTCACTTTCTGCCATTAGAGTGATATCATCTGCATATCTGAGATACTTATACATTTGAGATACTTACAGAAACTTACCAAATATAAAATCTGAGACCATCTAATTTATGAATAAGTTATATGCTGTAACTTCATAAGAAGAAGAGAATAAGAAATAAAATTCTCAAGAAAATAAAGTTGTATGGTAAGTATTTCATGGATAAACCACATCTTTATTTTTATACAGAGAAAGACCAAGTTGGAACAGGGAGCAAGGCCAAAGTTTTTCTTGAAATGATTACCTGTGTCCATCTCAACACATGAAGAAATGAATAACCAGAATTCTCAAGTTCTACACCAGACATCATATCAGAAACAACCCACTCCAGTACTCTTGCCTGGAAAATCCTGTGGACGGAGAAGCTTGATAGACTGCAGTCTGCAGTCCATGGGTTTGCTAAGAGTCGGGCATGACTGAACGACTCACTTTCATGTTTCACTTTCATGCATTGGAGAAGGAAATGGCAACCCACTCCAGTATTCTTGCCTGGAGAATCTCAGGGACAGAGGAGCCTAGTGGGCTGCCGTTTATGGGATTGCACAGAGTTGGACACGACTGAAGCGACTTAGCAGTAGCATCCAACTTAAAAACTGTGAAAAGTATTTCGGTAATATACCCCAAATTATCATGTACACTCATGGCTAATTCATGTCAATGTGTAACAAAACATTCATGCATTGGAGAAGGAAATGGCAACCCACTCCAGTATTCTTGCCTGGAGAATCTCAGGGACAGAGGAGCCTAGTGGGCTGCCGTTTATGGGATTGCACAGAGTTGGACACGACTGAAGCGACTTAGCAGTAGCATCCAACTTAAAAACTGTGAAAAGTATTTCGGTAATATACCCCAAATTATATACATTTAAAAGTTTTTGACAAACACATTTCATTACATATTTATCTTATGTCTATATTTAGACAACACATGGTATGCTCAAAGCTTCTGATAGAAGTTTTCTTTCTTACTCACCAAAGATATGTGAGAGACTCTCTGCCCACAAAGGACGAAAAGAATTTTCCCTGGGTGAATTTGGATATCTTATCTTGAATCTTCTACATCTTTCCATGTCCTACACAGCCTGTGTTCATGAATGTTTTCCTTGGACAACTAGCACTTTGCTTTAGAATCATCATCACCTCTAGTGAGTTACTGTCAGTCTCAGCTTCCAGGACTGTGGTGCTTCACTTCAGTGGTCACTTCAGTCATGTCCGACTCTTTGTGACCCTATGGACTTTAGCCCACTGGTTTCCTTTGTCCACGAGATTCTCCAGGCAAGAATACTGGAGTAGGTTGCCAAGCCCTCCTCCAGGGCCAGGACTGTGGTAGGCACCTCAGATTGGCTCCATGATTTGTTTATGCAAATACAGTTTTTCTCTCTCCAACTTCAAAGTCCTTATGTGGCTGTTCTTTGTCATGTCTGATATTCTCTTCTGTTCTATGGCCATGAGGAGAATTATATTTTTGGAAAGAATATGTTTTGATTTCACCCCAGTTGAACATTGATTCCCAGTCCTCTATGGAAGACAGAACATCACTTACTTTGCAAACACAATTCCATGTGCTTCCAGAAGCAATATTATGCTACTTGCCCACAGTGATATCTGCAAGATTCAAGTTTCAAATGGAACTCTAAAAACCCATTTGAAGATCATTAAGTGGTCAGCCAATCATTTAAATATTTAGAAGCATTACTTCCACATCACTAGGTAAGTGAAGGAATAAAGGTCACTAAATTATCAATACTTCGCATATCACCTCTTTGACTTCCCTCCCTTAAATACAAATGATCTTGTACATGCAGACTTAACTTAGTAGGAAAGTCACCTTTGCCTCTATCATCATCCCTCCAGAAGAGCAAATTTGAGACAGAGTGCAGGCTGCCAGACGGCCACTTCCATTACTGTCTCCTCAGGCCACAAGTAAAATATATCTATGTAACTAGTTCACGTGTTTATATAAACACTTCACAACACACAATCAATCAATTCTTTCCAGCCAGCACTTTTCTTAGAGAAGTATATGCCCCTGACCTAGTAGAGACTACATGTAACTCCTTTCTTTCATGAGCTCAGAGTTTAATGGGCCAAACACAACAATGGCACAGATGAGCAATTTCAAGAGTTCTCATTATAACCAAGATCTGCACTAGAGAGGTTCAGAGGACTTGTGTCAGAGCACACCTCCTGCGTTTAAAGGTATATTTCTTATACAAAGCAATACAAACAACAAAACATGCAATGCCAACAGCCCTCTCCAAAGGTCAAAAGAGGTTATGAATTTTCTCATAACTGTAAAATTCTGTGTCAGGAGAAATTTGCAAGTTTCTATCTTCCAGAATGTTAACTTCAATGATAGTAAAATTTGTGCAATAAGCTTGACTGCCATCTGTAGTCTGGGGGAGTAAGATCAGAGACTTTATGGGTATATACATCATTTTAACTAAAATTATATCTAAGTAATATTTTATAGTATTTTATATTTAAAATTTTTAATTTTTCAATTGTTCTCTGTAGGTATGCCACTTCTGCTCTCATTCCTTCTTATTGCTTCCAGATTCATTTATAATTGCTTTCTTTGTTTTAGACTGAAAACAACAAATGAGAGCTGGGATTAGTGAAGTGTGCTTTAAGACCAGGAGGCTCTATCAAGAAATACAATTTTCCCTCTGTAGACACAATATCTGCAGAAACAAAACAAAAAACATTTTTACCGATCAACACTAACCACAGCATAGCCTGCATGGGGGAAGCAGATACACATTATCACAATGCTAAGGAGCATAAAACCACTGATTCTGCCATTGCAGAGTCATAAAATCCTGTCTTCTATTTGAAAAATGTTTAATAGTGGACATTTGAATGCCTCTTCTCAAGGAAAGCCTGGGTACAAGTGATTGAATAATTACATCTGGCAAAATATGGAGAATCATCATGTCAGAGAAAGCAGATGGCCTCCCCACCACTCCAATACCCCAAATCCAAACAAGTGCAGTGCATTTTGACAATCTGACAGCTGATGGAGAAAAAGCATTTCACTCAATTTTGAACAGAAACCAAGATCTGAAGATGAACCCAGGGTTCTTCCATGAACAGAAGTGTCAGTTCCCTTCAGATATTCTTCACTGAGGTTAAGGGGCTACTTCTGGACTGGTCACCCAAAGGATTGCCATATTTTCTGGTACTAAATAGAGCTTAATGAAAAATTCTAAATGAATCAGAGTTCAGGCTCATCAGAGGCAGGGCATCACCTTTGTGAGGAGAGTCTCTGGAAGATAATATTAAGAATGGCTGTGAATTCTCTGGTGCCTGAGAAAAGATGCCCTAAAATGGTATTAAAATTACCACCTGGAATACACATCAAATCAAAGAGACAATTCTGTTTCTAAGTTAGTTAAACACATAATGACAGCATATGTGAGACTATTATCAATCATATGCAATTTCTCTTGCTTTGCAAAGACAATTCCATGTGCCTCCAGAAGCATTATTATGCTACTTGCCCACAGTGGTGACTGCAAGGTTCAAGTTTCACATAGAACTCTAAAAGTTCCTCTTTTTGACAATTTGTCAACTTCCAAGAGATATTTCTCAACATTCAAGTAGGAAATTGGAACAATTATCCAGAAAATTTAGGGCAAAATTCTTACTCCATATGGGGAAAAAATAGAAATTAACTGAAGAAAGGACGTGGGACTGGGAAATGCAATGTTTGATTGTCCTTCTGGATTTGTCACTTGATTTAAATGCATATGCTTCCATTCTCTAATACAGACATGGAAGAAAGATAACTCTAACTACAAATATTGAAATAATGAAAATTAAATGAGAAAGTACTACTCTTTAGGAAAAGCACAAAATTACTGTTCAGTGTAAAACCTCAGTTAGAATTCTGGATCCCATTAAATCTTTTACCCATTTCCCAAGCAAAGTCACCTACATCCATGGCTTCAGTCACCACAAACATACTGAGAACTCCTGAGTCCTTTTCTGAGAAAGATTTTTCTTAAAGACAAATATCTGACCCCCTACTCTAGAGCTCCACCTTAATCTCATCATGCTTATCCTTAAACTTTACCTCCAGACCTGCCAGGCCTCTGCAATTCCTGCTGAGGATAAAAGGCAGACGGAGATGTTGCTGTTCATATTCAGTTGTTCAGTCGTGTTCAACTCTTTGCAACACCATTGACTGCAGCATTCAGCCTCCCTGTTCTTCACCATCTCCCAGAGCTTGCTCAACCTCATGTTCATTGAATCAGTGATGATATCCAACCATTTAATCCTCTGTCATCTCTTTATCCTACCTTCAATCCTTCCCAGCACCAGGGTCTTTTCCAATGAAATGACTCTTTCCATCAGGTGGCGAAAGTTTTGGAGCTTCAGTTTCAGCATCACTCTTTCCAACGAATATTCAGGATTGATTTCTTTTAGGATTTCCTTTAGGCTTTCTATTTGCAGTCCAAGGGACACTCAAGAGTCTTCTCCAGCACCACATTTCAAAAGCAGATATATCCATCTGAATACAGAGTTCCAGAGAATAGCAAGGAGAGACAAGAAAGCTTTCCTAAGAGAACAATGCAAATAAATAGAGGAAAACAATAGAATGGAAAAAATGAGAGATTTCTTCAAGAAAATCAGAGATACCAAGGGAAAATTTCATGCAAAGATGGGCACAATAAAGGACGGATGGGGATGAAGGGGTAACTTACCATCATAAACACTAAATTGGTTTCATGTTTTTTTCTCTCTTTTATTTTATTTCTCTAAAGGCGGGAATATTTCATGCAAAGATGGGCTCGATAAAGGACAGAAATGGTATGCACTTAACAGAAGCAGAAGATATTAAGAAGAGGTGACAAGAATACACAGAACTGTACAAAAGAGATCTTCATGACCCAGATAATCACAATGGTGTGATCACTCATCTAGAGCCAGACATCCTGGAATGTGAAGTCAAGTGGGTATCAGAAAGCATCACTACAAACAAAGTTAGTAGAGGTGATGGGATTCCAATCGAGCTATTTCAAATCCTGAAAGATGATGCTGTGAAAGTGCTGCACTCAATATGCCAGCAAATTTGGAAAACTCAGCAGTGGCCATAGGACTAGAAAAGGTCAGTTTTCATTCCAATCCCAAAGAAAGACAATGCCAAAGAATGCTCAAACTACCACTCAATTGCACTCATCTCACACGTTAGTAAAGTAATGCTTGAAATTCTCCAAGCCAGGTTTCAGTAATACATGAACCATGAACTTCCTGATGTTCAAGCGGGTTTTAGAAAAGGCAGAGGAACCAGAGATCAAATTGCCAACATCCTCTTGATCATGGAAAAATCAAGAGAGTTCCAGAAAAACATCTATTTCTGCTTCATTGACTATGTAAAAGCCTTTGACTGTGTGAATCACAAGAAACTGTGGAAAATTCTGAAAGAGATGGGAATACCAGACCACCTGACCTGCCTCTTGAGAAATCTGTATGCAGGTCAGGAAGCAACAGTTAGAACTGGACACGGAATAACAGACTCGTTTCAAATAGGAAAAGGAGTATGTCAAGGCTGTATATTGTCACCCTGTTTATTAAACTTCTATGCAGAGTACATCACGAGAAAGGCTGGACTGTAAGAAACACAAGCTGGAATAAAGATTGCCGGGAGAAATATCAATAACCTCAGATATGCAAATGACACCACCCTTATGGCAGAAAGTGAAGAGGAACTAAAAAGCCTCATGATGAAAGTGAAAGAGGAGAGTGAATAAGTTGGCTTAAAGCTCAACATTCAGAAACGAAGATCATGGCATCTGGTCCCATCACTTCATGGGAAATAGATGGGGAAACAGTGGAAGCAGTGTCAGACTTTATTTTTCTGGGCTCCAAAATCACTGCAGATGGTGATTGCAGCCATGAAATTAAAAGACACTTACTCCTTGGAAGAAAAGTATGATCAACCTAGATAGCATATTCAAAAGCAGAGACATTACTTTGCCAACTAAGATTCATCTAGTCAAGGCTATGGTTTTTCCTGTGATCGTGTATGGATGTGAGAGTTGGACTGTGAAGAAGGCTGAGTGCCAAAGAATTGATGCTTTTGAACTGTGGTGTTGGAGAAGACTCTTGAGAGTCCCTTGGACTGCAAGGAGATCCAACCAATTCATTCTAAACGAGATCAGCCCTGGGATTTCTTTGGAAGGAATGATGCTAAAGCTGAAACTCCAGTACTTTGGCCAGAGTTGACTCATTGGAAAAGACTCTGATACTGGGAGGGATTGGGGACAGGAGGAGAAGGGGACAACAGAGGATGAGATGGCTGGTTGGCATCACTGACTCGATGGACGTGAGTCTGAGTGAACTCCGGGAGTTGATGATGGACAGGGAAGCATGGGTGCTGCGATTCATGGGGTCGCAAAGAGTTGGACACGATTGAGTTACTGAACTGAAATGAAATGAAAGGCAAAGATTTAACATCACATTTCAAGATAATCTAATTTATGGGAGACAGAGTTGGTAAGGGGACTTTTGGTTACATTGAGCTAAAGCATATTTTTCTCAAATAAATAATGGATAAAAAATAGTTCTATTTTTATCTCAAATAGTGTCTTCATTCTGGGCTGAGTTGTATAACTGTATATTTGTTGGTTTTCTGTTAGTTTTTTTTTTTTTTAACCTTAAAATATTGTTTATTTTCTTGGCCCAGTTGCTGTTCCAAGAAGACCTCAAAAACCTACCTCTGTAGAAAGTAAATTGACTCCTGGAATTTAGCAAGATGTTGACAGGAATTGGTGCTCAGTCTGGGCTGGAGACTAAAGCAATATATCTAATTCAATCCAAACTGTTCACTAGGGAATCTCACTCCACTTGGGTATAAAATGAAATTATTTCATTTCTTCTAAACACTGCTTCAAAATATGCTATTGTGAACAACTTCCTCCTCTTCCCTACTCTTTTTATCAATGTCCTCAGAAGGTTCTATTATTTTCCATCTAGTTCAGATATTTAAATCAGTAGGTCCATATGGAAATCAGTAGGTCCATAAGCTTCAATGCTTATCTGATTTGAAACACTTTCCACTGACATTGCTGGCCAAGGACTGGCTGGCACTTTCCCCCCACCTCCACCAGTGTCTTTTTCCTAAGTTCTAGCATCCCAAGAATGAGGAACAGATCAAAGAAATGAAGAGTGAAAAAATACATTCTTTACCTTACTGAGGATGATTTTAATTCTTTCCAACTGATATCTGCTGCTTTCCTGCCTGCTCTCACTCATCACTGATGATGGCTTCTGTATGGCCAGTGTATATAAGTTGCTCACACTGTTTGTGATGGGAGGGCCAGGTCACCCTCCCAGCCACTCAGGACCCTGCCCAGGCTGGATGCTCCATTGACCTTCAGTTCTCACTTGCTTTTTGCAACTTGGGAGCATTTGCTCAGAGGGGAACTGTGTGAGATGGGCTTTAGACAAGATGTCTCCAGCTTTCACAATGTTCTACAAGTGTCTATCTGACCTAGATTTATCTTGACTTTGCCAAGCCTATCTGTGTGAGTCAACATTGCCATTTTTTTCTCTGCCCACACCCTTGTGCTCCAGTTTACTTTTCTACTCCAGAGGGGTGGAAAGATTAGCACTTTGACTTTCTACATAGACATCCAGTCTGGAAAGTAGATCCAGGCTTCCATTATTATTAGAGATTTTCTTGGGCCTCTCTGCACACATTCCTCATCAGAACAATGACCCTTCCCTCATCATGGTGGTCTTTCCCATACCTTGAGTGGGATGAAGACAGTGGGAGTAGAGATGCAATGTAGTAGGGTCAGTCCTGCTAACTTAATAAACCTGGAGAAGCTCCTTGCTCAATCATTGGTGGTTTTTTTTTTTTTTTTTAGATCATGGATATCTTAATACATTTTTGATGTATAAAGTACAGACATCTTATATCAATTCTTTGGAATTAGTGCTTTAATACCTCTTGAGAAACCTGCATGCAGGTCAGGAAACAACAGTTAGAACTGGACATGGAACAACAGACTGGTTTCAAATAGGAAAAGAAGTACATAAAGGCTTATATTGTCATCCTGTTTATTTAACTTATATGCAGAGTACATCATAAGAAACATTGGGCTGGAGGAAGCACAAGCTGGAATCAAGATTGCCAGCAGAAATATCAATAACCTCAGATATGCAGATGACATCATCCTTATGGCAGAAAGTGAAGAAGAACTAAATAACCTCTTGATGAAAGTGAAAGACGAGAGTGAAAAAGTTAGCTTAAAGCTAAACCTTCAGAAAACTAAGATCATGGTATCCGGTCCCATCACTTCATGGGAAATAGATGAGGAAACAGTGGCTGACTTTATTTTCCTGGGCTCCAAAATCACTGCAGATGGAGATTGCAGCCATGAAATTAAAAGACGCTTACTCCTTGGAAAGAAAGTTGTGACCAACCTAGATAGTGTATTCAATAGTAGAGATATTACTTTGCCAACAAAGGTCCATCTAGTCAAGGCTATGGTTTTTCCAGTGGTCATGTATGGATGTGAGAAGCGGACTATAAAAAAAGCTGAGTGTTGAAGATTTGATGCTTTTGAACCGTGGTGTTGGAGAAGACTCTTGAGAGTCCCTTGGACTGCAAGGAGATCTAACCAGTCCATCCTAAGGAGATCAGTCCTAGGTGTTCATTGAAAGGACTGATGTTTAAGCTAAAACTCCAATACTTTGGCCACCTAATGCAAAGAGCTGACTCATTTGAAAAGACCCTGTTGCTGGGAAAGATTGAGGGAAGGAGGAGAAGGGGACAACAGAGGATGAGATGTTTGGATGGCATCACCGACTTGATGAACATGGATTTGGGTGGACTCGGTAGTTGGTGATGGACAGGGAGGCCTGGCATGCTGTGGTTCATGGGGTCTCAAAGAGTTGGACATGACTGAGTGACTGAACTGAACGAACTGAACTGAATTGAACACCTCTTCAGTTCAGTTCAGTTCGGTTGCTCAGTTGTGTCTGACTTTTTGTGATCCCATGGACTGCAGCATGCCAAGCTTCCCTGTCCATCACCTGAAATATACTCAAACTCATGTCCATTGAGATAGTGATACCAATCAACAATCTCACCCTCTAGTGTCCCTTTCTTCTCCCAGCTTTAATCTTTTCCAGCATGAGGTGCTTTTCAAATGAGTCAGTTTTTTACATCAGGTGGCCAAAGTATTGGAGTTTCAACTTCAGGACTGATTTTTTTTTTAGGATGGATCTCCTTGCTGCTCAAGGGACTCTCAAGAGTCTCCTCCAACACCACAGTTCAAAAGCATCAATTCTCTGGCACTTGGCATTCTTTGTATTCCAACTCTCACATCCTTACATGACTACTGGAAAAACCATAGCTTTGACTAGACTTTCCTTTGTTGGCAAAATAATGTCTCTGCTTTTTAACATGCTGTCTACATTGGTCATAACTTTTCTTCCAAGGAGCAAGCGTCTTTTAATTTCATGGCTTCAGTCACCATCTGAAGTGATTCTGGAACTCAAAAAATAAAGTCTGTCACTTTTCCATTATTTCACCATCTATTTCCCATCAAGTGATGGGACCAGATGCCATGATCTGTTTTCTGAATGTTGAGTTTTAAGCCAACTTTTTCACTCTCTTCTTTCACTTTCATGAAGAGGTTCTTTAGTTCTTCTTCACTTTCTGCTGTAAGGGTGGTGTTATCTGCATATCTGAGGTTATGGATATTTCTCCCAGCAATTTTGATTCCAGCTTGTGCTTTATCCAGCCCAGTGTTTCTCATGATGTACTCTGCATATAAGTTAAAGAAGCAGGGTGACAATGTATAACCTTGACATGCTCCTTTCCCTATTTGGAACCAGTCTGTTGTTGTATATCAGTTCTACCTGTTGTTTTCTGACCTGCATACAGATATCTCAAGAGGCAGGTCAGGTGATCTGGTATTCCCATCTCTTGAAGAATTTTCCATAGTTTGTTGTGAATTACACAGTCAAAGGCTTAACCTCCTGCCTCCTCACTAACCCAATTTTCACAAAGCCAGCCAGAAAAAGACCCTGAAATTACACCACAAAGTCCAGCAAAATCAGGAGGTTTCAGTATCTCTCTGAGCAATGTTACATTAGTTGTTCTTCTCTCTTATACTCAATTATATCTAATTTTGTTATGTTGTGCACAGTACTTTGCCTTGAAGTTTCCCTCAGGGACTAGACTGCATTGTTGCCAGGAGTAGCCCACAGTTATCATTTCACCATAGTCATGCCCTCTAGCTACAGCCAAAGTGAGTGCTCCTAGGCAGCTGGGGATTAATGACCAATGCCTGATTGCCCCCTTTATCATTTGTAAGTTTTCAGGTTAAAGGGCAATCTTTGAGGTGCTTCCCTGTCTTTGTAATTAAGTTTGTTTGCCCCCTTTGCCCTTTCATGGCTCTAGTCATACTTGAAATTACCTGCTCACTGACTATGTTCTCTGTTCAATTATATGGTTCTGGAGAACAAGGGTCAGTCTCATAGCTGCATCTTGTTCACTGATCTGTACTTAGTGCCTAATGCACTTCCCTAACAGCTACTTATTTATTAAGTGAATTGATAAATGTATGGAGAATGGAACTACTACTATTAATTTTTATTAGATTTAGCAAATGATTGTTCAACCCTTTGTTTGAATCTGCCCTTGGAGCTATCAACAACCCTATCAATTTCAACCTGTTCCACCTCTATTGATTTATTGGCATATTTTCAGTTTCTATCCATGTCAGGAGCTTCTCTGGTAGCTCAACTGGTAAAGAATCTGCCTGCAATGCAGGAGACCCTGGTTCAATTCCTGGGTCCAGAAGTTCCCCTGGATAAGGCATAGGCTACCACTCTAGTATCCTTGGGTTTCTCTGGTGGCTCAAACAGTAAGAATCCACCTACAATGCAGGAGACCTGAGTTCGATCCCTGGGTTGGGAATATCTCCTGGAGGAGGGCATAGCAACCCACTTCAGTTTTCTTGCCTGGAGAATCCCCATGGACAGAGGAACCTGGTGGGTTAGAGCCCGTAGGGTCATAAAGAAACATGACTGAATGACTAAGCACAGCACATTCATGTCAGAGTTTGTTTCAGATTGCCACCATATCTTCATTTCTATTTGTGCTGGAGAGGTTGGTTAAAAATGCAATTTAAAAATCCACAAAAAAGGGGCTTTTACATGATTTTAAAGTATGTATCTTTGTATTTTAAAGTATGTATCTTTTTAAATTAGATAGAGCTTTGAATTTCTAATGTGTTATCCATATTATTTTTAACTTTTCCTACACTGCATTCCTAGGTCCTTCTCCCAGGACAGTTTAAATGGCCAACCCAACATCAACCATTGCTTTCAAGAAACATTTTTATTTTTAAGATTTTTTCACATTTAAGTTTGCTTGGTTTGAAATATTTACTTATAATGAAACAGTTTGCTTTTCTACATGCTTCCAACTTAAAACAATGATGTTGTAAAAAAAAAATATTGAGCTTAGGCATGTCTGTACAGAAAGTTTGGCAGTGCTCAACTACCTTCCATCTGGTTCCTATCACATCAGGCTTACCCTCTGGACCCCTGCCACAGATATAACCTCTAGCATAGTGAGTGCAACCTTCCACCATTCTGTTGTGTTTCCCTGCTTGTTGCTCTTCCTCTGGCAGTTTTACTTAGCTAATATCAATATTAATAGTAAAACATCAAACCCTATTACTGGGGAGACACTGAAAGATCAAACACATCAACTCCCTTATTTTACTTATCAAAGACTCAAGTTTCCCAGGAAAATGAGATTCTCCTGTAGTTCATAAGTAGAAGTAAAGAGACAAAGCTAGACTACAGGGTATAATTCTACTATAGAACATGTGCACACTGAGTCAAGCAGTTTGAAAGTAATGCAGTGTATTTATCTAACCAAATGAAGATTAAAAGGGAAGGATATGAACCTTTTTAACATGAATATTCAAACTCCACTGAGTAGTAAAGCACCTTTACCAATGCTAATATATAAGCAAACTGAGGATCACAAATGGGAAAATATTCAGTTATAAGCATCTCCTGTAGACAATGAAACTGGATAATTTCGGGCAAAAACAGACAAAATGAAAAATAATATTTTATCCTACACAAATTATTTCAGGGGAGTCTGTGGTGTTTGGGGTTTGATTAACTTGAAAGTGTTCAATTCCCCTGCCCTCACTAGGGTCTACAGAGAAGACATCAGAATGCAGCAGCAAGCTTCTCCCCCTGTCTCTCTTGCAGCAGCATTCCCACAAAGGTAATCATTCCCAAACTGTCAGAGAAATCCCTCCTCCCAGAAATGGTAGCTGGGCGTATTTCTCTGAAGTTTTGTGGAAGTGGTCAGCTGCTGTCACTAAAGATTAACTGGTCTCTGAATAACCAGAAGCATAAATCAAAGTGGGAGCAGAAAAGACAGATCCTCCCCACCAAGTCTACGAAAGAAAGGGAAGTGTGTCCCGTAGCCTTCTTTCATCTTCTCAGCCACACCCTCACGTGGAGTCAGTTGCATTAGCACAGCCATCTTCAAAGGCAAAGGACAGCAAAGCAAGAGATGGGGGAAAAAAAGAAAAAAAATTCTAATGACTAATTGGCAAACCATCTGTCTATATGTATTATCTCCCTATGTTACCTTCACAATTTTCCTTTTTAAGTTCTCATTGATCTAAGCCCGAAGACATTAAAGCAGATAATATATTCTGGTCTGCTCATCAGCAGAGTTATACTAGAGTATCAGGAATGGGAGGGCTGGTAGCTCAAAACCAAAAGCATAGTTTATCAATAAAGAAAACTGAGGCTCTAAATGTAGGCAACTTGGCCAGGATCCTGTCATTTCTTGGAAAGAGAGCCAGGACCAGAAATTCCATATTCTAATTTCTTACTCATTTAGCATTCTTGCTAGGATATTATTTCATTAAACAAAAAAAGTATCCTCCCTTTACTGTATATTAGTTTATGTCTTTTATAGCTGCCTTCCTAAGTTAGAGTGAAAGTCTTAGTTTTTAATCTTCTATCAAAACTTGCAATGGGAAAATGCTTTATATCTGTCTTTTACCACTTAAGATAAATGAGAATCACTGCACCACCTTCCCTGAGGGTATGTTCATGTTCAGACATATATTCTGAGTTGTGAGATGGAAGATTTTTGTCCCTGTTAAAGGCTTGGCATCAGGGGAGATTGTGAGAAGGAGAAGGCTCCTTTTAGTCACTCTCATCTCTGAGTTACTGATATTTGCTACTAGGAATACAAAATGTACTCATCATGCCACCTTCCAGGACATTATGTGGGGAAAGTGTTAATAACTGTAAGGTGGGAAACCTCAGTTTCATAAGGTGGTAACCTCCTGGAAAAATCTCTCCAGTTCAAAGCAACATTCTCCAGTGTAGTGTGGAGTATTCCTACTTTCCCAGAAGAGACAGTAAATGGTTTGTTTGTTTTTCACTCTCTTTTTAAAATCGGAAGAAATGTATCTTTAGTGTCGCTGTTGCTGTCTCCATTTCAGGGTCTCTCTACTCTGCCTCAGACCTCCTGGGGACTCAGAAGAGGGAACATCTGTTTGTCTGTTTCTGCTCCCTTTCACAGAACCTGCTAAATAAGGAAGAAGCTAAATGTTTAATGTTCCCGAAGCTCTGTGTGTGAAACGATGATATTGGGTTGCAATTGAAGAAGAGTTTTAAGACAGGCAATTTTATCCCAACTTACATAATGCATGCCAAAGTGTGAGGCTGTTACAGAATTGCATCTGAGATTGTGAGCTGCATAATACCACAATAGTATCTGAATATTATCAGATTGTCAATGGCAGAAATGTGGTATTAAGTGTTTGTGAGGAGTGAATTATGCCCTATTATATCTCAGAGGCCCTGAGAGCACTGGAAGCAGCCGGTGAATGACGGGCTTCTTTGATTTATTAGCAGGGTTAGTTGACTGGGATTATGCTTAATTTATGTGCAGAATGATCAACAGTTTTGAGGCTCTACTCCAAAGAGGACACAAAAAGTGAGGAGTGACAATGTCACATGTCTCCGCTCCCGCCTGTTACAGCACCTGAAACATCTGGCACTATTTGGCTTTCTTTAGAAGGAAGTTAGAAAACTAGATAAATCTATCAAGAATGGAAACAAATCTACACAAAGAGTCAAGAGAGCTTGGGGAAAGCTGGAGAGGTGGAAAAAGAAAGCATAAGAGGAATAAGATCTCAGACTGTAAACACCTTCGAGGTAGCAGTGTAAATGAAGGGTAGAAATTATTCACAGGCTCAGATGATGGCAGGAGTAGGTGCAATGGCTTGAAGCTAAGAAAGAAAAGCTTGGACCAGATAATAAGAAAAGTTTTATGGTAGTAAGAGTGACAAGGCTGAGAAAAGAACTCTCAAGAGTCACTTCACATAAAACATTAGCAGGACTAATGTAGAGAGGAAAGCAGAATGGATGTAACAGGTGGAATATGGAGCTCCTGTTTCTGGAAATATTGACAAAAGAATAAGTGCAACAATTTCCTCCCATTGAATTCAGTTTTGCCAATTTTTGTTACAAAATTTTCACTTTCATGTGACAACATCATATGTGAGAAGTCAAACCTTCAATTAGATTGTCAGTCATGTAGAAGGTCAGAATCAATGAACACAATGACTTTTATTTCTTCTACAAATATCCTTACTCTTGATTTTCTCTGATGTAGGGACTGCATAAGTTAAAGTACACTGATGCGTTGGAGACAGCTTATTGCAGGAGATGAACTTGAAAGGGAGGAGAATTTAGGGCATATTTTTCATGATTTCCTCATTATTTGTAACACAATTATTCTAAGAAAGGATTTATATTGGTAGCTGAGGATTTAAACAAGGAAAAGGCAAGAAGATTATTGTTCTGGCAGGGCATGCCTCATGGATTTTTCAATTGTCTCTCAACTGAATACAGCAGGAAATGACAATGCTTATAGCGAAGCAGCCCCTATCAGGTTGCTGGGTTGAAACAGCTAGCTCTCAAGAGCTGATGGTTGTTCTCATCCCATAGTTAGAAGGACTGTATCAACAAGTGTTAACACAAAAATTCCAGAGAGGTAGGCAAATCAGTAGTTAGAATGTTACACTTAGTTTCTACTTTAACTTATATGCAGAGTACATCATGAGAAATGCCAGGATGGATGAAATACAAGCTGGAATGAAGATTCCTGAGAGAATATCAATAACCTCAGATATGCAGATGACACCACCTTTATGGCAGAAAATGAAGAGGAACTAAAGAGCCTCTTGAGGAAAGTGAAAGAGGAAAGTGAAAAACCTGGCTTAAAACTCAACTTAAAGCTCAACTCAACTTAAGACCATGGCATCCAGTCTCATTACTTCATGGCAAATAGATAAGGATATGATAGAAACAGTGACAGACTTTATTTTCATGGGCTCCAAAATCGCTGCAGATGGTGACTGCAGCCATGAAATTAAAAGACACCTGCTCCTTGGAAGAAAATCTATGATCAACCTAGACAGCATGTTAAAAAGCAGAGACATCACTTTGTCGACAAAGTTTCATATAGTCAGATCTATTGTTTATCCAGTAGTCATGTAAGGATGTGAGAGTTGGACCGTAGAAAAGAAAACTGAGTGCTGAAGAATTGGTGCTTTTGAACTGTGGTGTTGGAGAAGACTCTTGAGAGTCTTGGATGGCAAAGAGATTCAACCAGTCCATCCTAAAGGAAATCAGTACTGAATATTCACTGGGATCATTGATGCTGAAACTGAAGCTCCAAAACTTTGGCCACCTGATGTGAAGAACTGACTCACTGAAAAATACCCTGATTATGCAAAAGATTGAAGGTTGGAGGAGAAGGGGATGACAGAGAATGAGATGGCTGGATGGCATCACAACTTGATGGACATGAGTTTGAGTAAACTCTGGGAGGTGGTGATTGACAGGGAAGCCTGACATGCTGCAGTCCATGTGATCACAAAGAGCCAGACATGAGTGAGCAACTGAACTGAACTGGACTCTTTACAAATTCAAGAGGGCAGATGACACACACAGGACAGCCTCTCCTTCCATCACCAATCCACAGTACCACTAGAAAATGAAACAATAGCCAGAACGGAGGGGTATTTCCACTGGAAGAGTAATTTCTAAAGTATGGAAAGCAGCCTGAGGCAGACTACACAGTGCAATGCAAAGTTAAAATGGCTCTAACAATGGCATGGTATCAGGAGCAGGGAAAGACAGAAGCAATTGCAGGGGAATTAGTTTAAGTGGCACAGGTGGAATTTTCTGCGTCTCTCTTGACCCTCAAATCTTTGGATTAGCACTGAACAACAGTGGTTGGTCCCTTGGCCCAGGCAATCATAATGAATGTGAGCACTAATGGTAAAGAAGGTAATGACTTGAGTAGCTGCTAAAGCTCAGGATGAATAGGGTAACCGCACACCTGGATTGTTTCTACCTCTCTTTCATTATAACTTTACCCAGACATTGATATAAGCCACAGTGGTATGACTTGGCCTATAGGTCAAGAAGTCTTTGCAGACACAGCATTACCAAAAAGGTAATGATGGATCCTAAATCAAAACACACAACCAGGCAGAAGCAAATAAAGACATAACCAAGCATAACTAAATATTTGGAGAGTGCCACATCATTAAAAAAAAAAAGACACAAAAGGCAGCAAAACTCATGGAAACAGTGAGAAAAATAGGCAAGATATTAGACTAAATATTATTAATATCTTACATATCCTCTGAAATGCAAGAAGATATTGTGATTACTTTTTTGACATTCAACTTGAAAATTGGAAATTGAACATTTAATTCTTGAAGAAAAATATAAACAGGAAAGTTGAAGTGTGGACTATTCAAATGCTAAATGATAATTGTGTTTTTTGGTGGCAAGGTGAAATTGAAGAGTTCCCCAACTCTTGTGGAGCATAAAAGCAGAAAGATATTAATATCTATGTGTGGAGCAAATATGTAGATATATGCAAATAAAGTTTGAGAAAGTGATCATAGGACAATGAAAGGGAAAAGAGTAAATACAAAATTTAGAATTTTCCCATGAATAAAAAATATATAGCTTTTTACTCATCTCACATGCTAGTAAAGTAATGCTCAAAATTCTCCAAGCCAGACTTCAGCAATACATGAACTGTGAAATTCCTGATGCTCAAGCTGGTTTTAGAAAAGGCAGAGGAACAAGAGATCAAATTGCCAACATCCTCTTGATCATGGAAAAAGCAAGAGAGTTCCAGAAAAACATCTATTTCTGCTTTACTGACTATGCCAAAGCCTTTGACTGTGTGGATCACAATAAACTGTGGAAAATTCTGAAAGAAATGGGAATATCAGATCACCTAACCTGCCTCTTGAGAAATCTGTATGTAGGTCAGGAAGTAACACTGGACATGGAACAACAGACTGGTTCCAAATAGGAAAAGGAGTACATCAAGGCTGTATATTGTAATCCTGTTTATTTAACTTCTATACAGAGTACATCATGAGAAAGGCTGGACTGGAAGAAACACAAGCTGGAATCAAGATTGCCGGGAGAAATATCAATAACCTTGGATATGCAGATGACACCACCCTTATGGCAGAAAGTGAAAAGGAACTAAAATGTCTCTTGATGAAAGTGAAAAAGGAGAGTGAAAAAGTTGGCTTAAAGCTCAACATTCAGAAAACGGTCCCATCACTTCATGGGAAATAGATGGGCAAACAGTGGAAACAGTGTCAGACTTTATTTTTCTGGGATCCAAAATCATTGCAGATGGTGACTGCAGCCATGAAATTAAAAGACGCTTACTCCTTGGAAGAAAAGTTATGAGCAACCTAGATAGCATATTCAAAAGCAGAGACATTACTGTGCTGACTAAGGTCCATCTAGTCAAGGCTATGGTTTTTCCTGTGGTTATGTATGGATGTGAGAGTTGGACTGTGAAGAAGGCTGAGTGCCAAAGAATTGATGCTTTTGAACTGTGGTGTTGGAGAAGACTCTTGAGAATCCCTTGGACTGCAAGGAGATCCAATCAGTTGATTCTGAAGGAGATCAGCCCTGGATTTCTTTGGAAGGAATGATGCTAAAGCTGAAACTCCAGTACTTTGGCCACCTCATGCGAAGAGTTGACTCATTGGAAAAGACCCTGATGCCGGGAGGGATTGGGGGCAGGAGGATAACAGGACGACCGAGGATGAGATGGCTGGATGGCATCACTAACTCGATGGTCAGGAGTCTGAGTGAACTCTGGGAGTTGGTGATGGACAGGGAGGCCTGGCATGCTGCGATTCATGGGCTTGCAAAGAGTCAGACACAACTGAGCGACTGAACTGAACTGAACTGAGATTGAAAGAGCCCATATTCAACATGTGACTTCTAAAATGGCTGTAAGTAGAAATACCATGGTGAATTTTGAAATTCCAAAGATGTTAATCCAAAGATAAAGAAAACTCACTAAGAGTATTTTAAGTTTAGGAAAAAAAAAAAAGTATAAAAGGTATTTGAAACAAAGCAACCTACCTTGACCTCAAATTCTCATCAGTAATGATGGATGCAAGAAACTCACTTCCTCAGGATTCTTAGAAAAAAATATGTTGAATACTGTGAAGACTATTATTATATTTTTATGGCAAAATAAAAATATTTTGATGTTTTCTAGGACATGGATATTTTAACATCCATGACTGAAATATGAAAAACAAACAAACTACCAGACCATACACATTGCTGTTGTTTACTCACTAAGTCATGTGACTAACTCTTTAGTCATGTGACTAGTCATGTCTAACTCTTTCACAACCCCATGGACTTTAAGCCCATCAGATTCCTTCTGTCCATGGCATTTCCCAGGCAAGAATATTGGTGCTGGTTGCCATTGCCTTTTCCAGGGGACTTTCCCAATCCAGGAATTGAATCCACATCTCCTTCATTGGCAGGAAGTTTCTTTACCCTGAGCCACCAGGTAAACCCAAAGCATACATACCGGAAGTGAGCAAAGAAAAAAAAAAAAGTATTGCTACATCTAAATGAGCATTGATTACAAAATATCAACCTAAAACTAAAATCATATATGGTATTGATGTACATAACATCATGAAACTTGCAGCAGAGAGTGGCTTACTGTGGAAACATTATTCACAGTTTTATTTGCCTTTACTCTTTATTCATGGGCTTAAACATGGTCTCATTTATCCTGGGATGATAGAGTGATCCTTACCTCTCTGAAATCCTGTGGTAGATAGCATCCCATTTTATTTATTCTTCTTTATCTAGTATAAGATAAATTATAAATTCCTTCAAGGAAGAGAGTTTATCAATTTGTTGACATCAATAGATGTTAATGACCAGTAATTTGAAACTGTTAGTTAGATTAAAAAATACTCTACCATTTTCTATACTGGCTGGTGCAAAACATACTGTAGAATCAGTAAGGAGCAGAAATAATTTTACTAAACCAAGAATCATACAAATGGGTTATAATTTTATAGCAACTTGTATGGTGTGGGGGAAAAGAGAACACTTACAATACAAAAAGCACAGAATGTCTCTCTCTGTTAGCTGGTAGGATTGTCTTTAGCAGACACTCAGACACAAAAATATTCAATGTACAAAAAATTTCAACTCTAGAGGAAAAAGGCTGTGGACCCTCAGCTGCCAAAGGAGCACCTTAAAAATATCTGACACAGAACAAAAAGTACAAGGTACACAGAAACACATTGAAAGACTAAGAGGAAAAAAATACTACAAAAAAGGGTAGCCACGATGTAGATATAAAAGGAAAACAAAATATTTCATCATTACTGGATAAGATATTATGTTCAACTCTGCTTTGAAGAAGGTAATAACAATAATAATACATTAAAGCGCATGCTAGTGGGGCAACATGGATATCATGAGTTGAAATAGGTCAGGAAAAAGTTGAATAAAAAATAAAAATAGTGACAGAAATGTAGGGGAAATAAAAGCAATACAAATAGAACATACTAAGGATGAAAAATACAAGCAAAATAAAATAGAAATAGCAGACATACAAAAAAGGGCAGGAAATAGATATTCAGCATACATTAAACAGTATTCTAAAAGGAAAAAAAATAAAAAGAAATAAAAACCCAATTACTGAAATATTAACCACAAAATTACTTTTTTACATATGGAAAGAAACAACCTGTGGCAGAAAATAATAAGAATGAGCAAATGAAACGCATGATAGTAAAAGCACTGATATTCAATCATTAAAAAAAAAAAAAAGCACACTTAGGGTATCATGAGAAATAAGTGCTTCATATGTACAAGGGAAGAAAACAGAAGCAAATTGGCCACAGCTTTTCCACAGAAACTCTCAACACAAGAAGAGCATCAGGCAGTACCTGGAAATTTCTTAAAGATAGAAAACAACCTAAGATTTGTATATCTGAAGAAAATGCCAATTGATAAAACTGAGAAACAAATGGTTTTAGGAAGCAAGAACTCAAGACAGATTTTCTCTCTCTTTTTATTGAAGACTAGTTGATTTACTAGTTGCAGGCATACAGCATAGTAATTCAAAATTTTTATAAATTATACTCCATTTACAGTTGTAATAAATATTGGCTTTACCCTTCCCCCCGCCCCACCATGCTATACAATATATCCTTACTTTCCTGTGCTCTGCTTAGTTGCTGACTTTCCTGTGCTCTGCTTAGTTGCTGAGTAGCATTCAGCTCTTTGCAACTCCATGGACTGTAGCCTGCCAGACTCCTATGTATACGGGGATTCTCCAGACAAGAATATTGGAGTGGGTTACCATGCCCTTCTAAAGGAAGTGACATCACCCTTATGGAAGAAAATGAAGAGAAACTAAAGAGCCTCTTGATAAAAGTGAAAGAGGAGAGTAAAAAACCTGGCTTAAAACTCAATTCAGAGAACTAAGATCATGGCATCTGGCCCCATGACTTCATGGCAAATAGATGGGGAAACAATGGAAACAGTGACAGAGTTTACTTTCTTGGGCTCCAAAATCACTGCAGATGATGACTTCAACCATGAAAATAAAAGATGCTTGCTCCTTGGAAGAAAAGCTATAACCAACTAAGATAGCATGTTAAAAAGCAGAGATATTACTTTTCCAACAAAGGTCATGTAGTCAAGCCATGGTTTTCCTGATAGTTATGTATGGATGTGAGACTTAGGCTAGAAAGAAAGCTGAGCACTGAAGAACTGATGCTTTTGAACTGTGGTCTTGGAGATGATTCCTGAGAGTCCCTTAGACTGCAAGATCAAACCTGGCAATCCTAAAGGAAATCAATCCTGAATATTCATTGGAAGGGCTGATGCTGAAGTTGAAGCAATACTTTGGCCACCTGATGTGAAGAACTGACTCATTGGAAAAGACCCTGATGCTGGGAAGGATTGAAGGTAGGAGGAGATGGGAATGAGAGAATGAGATGGTTGGATAGCATCACTGACTTGATAAACATGAGTTTAAGCAAGCTCCAGGAGTTGGTGATGGATAGGGAAGCCTGGTGTGCTTCAAAGCATGAGGCAACAAAGTGTCAGACATGACTGAGTGACTGAACTGAACAGAACTGAACCTCCAGGAATCTTCTCCACATAGGGATCAAAGCCAGGTCTCTCCTTCATTGCAGACGGATTCTTTACTCTGAGTCATTTTGTTTGTATACATACAGATTTTAAAATTATTTTCCTAGGTTTGTAGTAAATACCAGTAGTATTTTGATAAGAATTTGAATGAAGCTCTAGATTACCTTGAGTAGCATAATAATTTTAATGATAATAATTCCTCCAGTTCATGAACAGAGTATCTTTTTCTATCTGTTTGTGTCATCTTTAATTTTTTTCAACACTCAGAATTTTTTTGAGTACAGGTATTTTACCTCTTTAGGTAGGTTTATTTCTAGGTATTTTATATTTTCTGATGCACATGTAAATGAGATTATTTCCTTAATTTCTACTTCTTATAGTTTGTTGTTAGTATAAGAAGATGCAACAAAACTCTACATATTAATTTTCTATGCTGCAACAAAATCAGACTCACTGATGAGCTCTAGTAGTGTCTTGGTATCATCTTTATGATTTTCTAATGTATACTATCATGTCATCTTCAAATGATAGTTTTATTCCTTTACAAATTGGAATCATTTTCTTGATTTTCTTAATTGTTGTGGCTAGGGACTTCCTATACTATATTGAATAAAACTGGTGATAGTAGCCATCCTTGACTAGTTTTTGGGAAAAAGCTTTAAGCTTTTCATCATTGAGTATGATGTTAGCTGCAGATTTATTATTTATTGTATTATGAAAACTTATGTTCACTTTTTTGAATTTTTTGAATAAATGGATATTAAATTGTGTCAAAAACCTTTTCTGCCTCTATTGAGATGATCATAATATTATTGTTCAATTTGTTAATGCAGTATATCACATTGAATAATTTATAGATACTGAAGCATCCTTGAATCCATGAGATAATTTCCAGCTATAAGATCATTTAAATATAATTATTGGATTCCATTTACTAATACTTTGTTAATGAACTTTGTATCTATATTTATTAGTAATATTCACCTGCAATTTTGCTTTTTGTGAGTGATATCTTTGTCTGGTTTTGGTATCAGAGTGTTGCTGGCTTCATAGAATGAAATAAAAGATGTTCTTTCCTCTGCAATGTTTTTAAATAGTTAAAAAAAAAAAAAACAGGTAACTCTTCTCTAAATGATTGGAAGAATTCCTTTGTGAAGTTGTATTGCCCTAAAACTTTGTTTGTTGGGAGGTGGTTTTTTTTTTTTTTTCGATTCACTTATAGTAATTTATTTGTTCATATTTCTGTTTTTTCCTGTGTTTGGTCTTGGGAGATTGTAAATTCCTAGAAAGATTTTTCATTGATTCTAGATTATCCATTTTATTGATATATAATGTCCTATGATCTTTAGTATTTCTGTGGTGTTTCCTTTTTATTTCTAGTTTGATTGATGTAGGTTTTCTCTCTGTGTGTCTCTTATTCCTGTCTAAAGGTTTATCGGTTTTGTCATTTCAAAGAACTAGCTCTTAGTTCCAGTAACTTAAAAAACAAAATTCTTTTAAAATTATCTATATCATTTGGCTCTACTTTTATCTTTAGGATTTCTTTCCTTCTACTAACGTTGTGTGTTTGCTGTTGTTGTTGTTATTGTTTTTGGAGATCCTTTAGATGTAAGGTTAGAGTGTTTTGGATATTTCTTGTTCCCTGTAGTAAGCTTACATTGCTATAAACTTTCCTCTTGGAATTACTTTTGTGACATTCCATGGATTTTGGATCATTATTATTTTTTTTTTAATTAAATTTTATTTTTTAGTTTGTCTTGCTTTACAATACTGTATTCGTGAGAGGGTGGGATGAGTTGGCAGAGTGGCAGTGTAACATGTATGATGTCATAAGTGAAACGAATCGCCAGTCTAGGTTTGATGCAGGATGCAGGATGCTTGGGACTGATACACGGGGACAATCCAGAGAGAGGGTGTGGGGCGGGAGGGGGGCTGTCT
>SJXQ01009216.1:0-41864 GCA_006408695.1 Aepyceros melampus | reverse complement strand
GGGAGGGGGGAGGTGGGGGTCGGGATTGGGAGTTCATGTACACTTGTGGCTGATTCATGTCAATGTTTAGCAAAACGGATCATTATTTTTTATTTGTCTCCAACTCTAACCAGAAAAGGGTTAGGGTTAGGGTTAGGGTTGGTAAGATCCCCTGGAGAAGGAAATGGCAATCGACTCCAGTTTTCTTGACTGGAGAATCCCATGGATTCTGGAGGAGCCTGGTGGACTATAGTCCTTAGGGTCACAAAGAGTCAGAGATGACTGAAGCAATGCAGCATGTATGCGCTCAGGATGAGTCCATATATATTGCCAATCATTGTATCTTTTTCTTCTCAAATTGATCCCCTGATCATTATGCAATATCCTCCTTTGTATTTGTAATAGCCTTTGTTTTAAAGTCTATTTTGTATGATATCAGTATTATTACCTTGGCTCTATTTTTATTTCCATTTGCATAGAATACATATATAAACTGTCTCAGTTTCAGTGTACATCTCATTTCTGTGTATCTGAAGTGAGTCTTTTGTTGGCAACATATATATACATATATATATATATATATATATATATAGGTCTTGTTTTTTTAATCCACTCAGCTATTGTGTGTCTTTTGGTTGAAGCATTCAGTTCATTTATATTTAACATAATTATTGATATATATGTTCTTATTACCATTTTATTACTTTTTAGGAGTTGTTTTGTAATTCTTTCTGATCCTTTCTTCTTCTGCTTTTGTTCTATTCACTAGTGATTTCATGACTATATTTAGTGTTATATTCAATTGCTTTTATCTTTTGGTTTATAATTATCATGGTTTATATATAGCTAGCTACCTACCTGCCTATCATCTATATATCTTTAATGCAATTGTTTTAACTTGCTGTTCTCTTAATTTCAAATATATTTTAGCTATAGTCCCTACATTATTATATTTTGACATTATATTTTATATTTAACTGCTTCACATATTTCTTATCTGCTTATTGTGGACATAGATTGTTTTTCTATTTTTGTCTTTTAACCTTTCTACTAGCTTTGTATATGTTCGATTTAATATCTTTACAGTATATTTGTCTTTACCAATGAGATTTTTCATTTCATATATTTTATACTTCTAATTGTGGCTTTTTAGTTTTTGCTTAGAAAAATAACTTTAACATTTATTTTAAAGCTAATTTAGTGATGGTGAACACTTAAATCCTGCTCTTTTGGAATATTTTTGATCTCATTGTCAAATCTGAATGTGTGTTGCCATCTGGACTATGCCTTGAATAGTATTTGCCAAAAAGAGGAACTGATAGCCTTATAGAAGTTCCATTGTATGCAATTTGTTGTTTTTCCTTTGTTACTTTTAATTGTCCCTCTTTTAAGTTTTGTTATTTTTATTGTATCACATCTTGGTGTACTCCTCTTTTGGTTGATCCTTATTTGGGGCAAGTATTCATGCCTGGAAAATTCAATGGACAGAGGTGTCTGGCAGGCAACAGTCCATGTGGTCACAAAGCAAAGAGTTGGCTATGACTGAGCAACTGTTTCTCCTTCTTTCTTTCTTTCTTTTTTTTTTTTTAAGCTTAGGGGAGGCACCTGGTATGCTGCAGTCCATGGTGTCACAAAGACTTGGGCACAATCTAGCAAATGAACAACAAATGCTTGTTGCTGTTTAGTGACTCAGTGATGTCTGACTCTGCAACCCCATGCACTACAACAGCCCTCACTTCACTGTTCTTCACCATCTCACAGAGCTTGCTCAAACTTATGCTTATTGACTTGGTAATGCATCCAATTATCTCATCCTCTGTTGTACCCTTCTCATTTTGGCTTCAATCTTTCTCAGAAACAGGATCTTTTCCAGAGAGTTTATTCTTCACATCAAGTGACCAAAGCATTGGAGCTTCAGCTTCAGTATCTGTCATTCTAATAAATATTCAGGATTGATTTCCTTTAGGATTGATTGGTTCAATCTCCTTATAGTCCAAGGAACTCTCAAGAGTCTTCTCCAACCCCATTGCTCAAAAGCATCAATTCTCAGTATCTGGCCATATTTATGATCCAGCATTCACATCCATACATGGCTACAGTAAAAAACATAGTTTTGACTATATGAACCTTTGTTGGCAAAGCAATGTCTCTGCTTTTTAATATGCTAAGTTAGTCATAGCTTTTCTTCAAAGCACAAGTGTGTTTTAATTTTGCAGCTACAGTCACCATTCACAGTAATTTGCCATGCAATGATGGGACCAGATGCCAGGATATTAATTTTTTGAATGTTGAGGTTTTTTTTTAAAGTTGTTGGCTTTTCTGGTATTGAGTTGTATGAGCTGCCTGTATATTTTGGAAATTAATCCTTTGTCAGTTGTTTCATTAGTTGTTACAGTTTCAAAATGTGGAGTCAAGTTCTTCCATGCAGCCAAAACAATATCAATAGCAGTTACCTTTCTCTTAATATTTTATTTTTTATTAAAAAAATACATATTACTGTAAATATTCTGTATGCTGTGACAAAGTAGAAATAATATAATTAATAATGGGAAAATATTAAAGAGAAAACCAAATATTATAGAGTGAGTTTCTTATTATATGGCTATTGATCAGTATTATAGGATACTGGAAAAAGAATAATAAATCAGATAGACAACTTTAAAATTAGAAAAAATGAACCTAAGAAATTTACCAAAAGTATAAACACAAAAGTAACCACTAGAACAAAAAATATAAGCCTCCCTAAATACCACAGGAAAATACTTCACAAATCATGTAAGGAAAGAAATATAGCAAATATATATATATTTAATAGCAAATTTTATTGAGCTCAAACATATGAGTCATTTTGATGAATGTGAATAGCTGAAGTCATCTAATAAAAGATAATTCTTTTTTATCTGGTTCACAAAACGGAACCAAACTGCATGTTCTATGAAAGAAAAACAGCTAAATTAAAAAAAAAAAAAGAAAATCAGAAACTCTAAAAATAAAGGAATGGAAATAAGTGTAACATAAAAATGGAGAGATAGAATGGCAGTAGTAATCTTAATATCAGAAAAGTAGAAACTTTAAATATAAAAAAAGAACAACTTTTTAAAGGCAGAAGCCACAATTATCAATGAAGATATAACATTTATGAGTATCTATGCATCAACTAGGGCTTCCTAGGTGGTTTAATGTTAAAGATTCTGCCTGCCAATGCAGGAAACCCAAGAGATGTGGGTTTGATCCTTGGGTCTGGAAGATTCCCTGGAGGAGAGCATGGTAACTCACTCCAGTATTCTTGCTTGGAGAATCCCATGGATAGAGGAGGCTACAGTTCATGGAGTCTCAAAGAGTCAGACATGACCAAGACAACTTATACATGCATATACCAATTAATACAACAAATACTTTTATGAATCAAGAGTATAAGAGAAACAAGGAGACATGAATAGAAACTTCATTAATAGGATGGGTTTGTGCATCATTTAAGAACAAGTCAGAATAAATGGACAAAAATAAATAAGGAGTGAGAATATTAAAAATAAAATAAAATAAGCACTGAGAGAGATCTGATGTATATGTGTGGATCTTTACATCATGATTATAGAGAATACAGTTCTTTCTCAATCCCTATGACATTGTCACTAAAGCTGATTATAATACAAGTTACAAAGAAAGCACCTGCAATTTCCATAAAGTAGAATATAAAAATCTTTCTAATAGAAATGAAATAAAATTATCAACAACAACAAAAATAAAAACAAAGGCCTTCCACATGGAAAACAAAAAAGTTGCCTATTAACCAACTCCTTAATAAACCTGGGATGTAAACTGAAGTTGTGAACATTTATGAAAAGAATGACACTGAAAACACTATAGAACATAGAATATGGAATGCATTTAGAGCAGTGATCTGAGGAAAACTCATAACATTACATTCTTTTAACAGTAGAAATGAAAGGTACTGAAAGACATAATTCCCAGCTTGATTAACTAGAAAAAGAACAATGCAAACAGAAAGAAAACACAAGATAAAGAGAATAAAAATTAAAAAAAGAAATTATTAAAGGTAATAGAAAAATAGATACAATGAATAAATCAGATTCTATTATAAAAATTTTGAAAAATTCAACCGCATATGCAAACTACTAGCTTACTTAAGCAAAAAATAAGGGAGAGAGAAATTATGCAAGATAAAATATGAGAAATGGGAAATGACTGTGAAATAAAATTCATATTTTATAGCAAGACAATAAAAATTTAAACAGAGAATGTTCTTTGCCTTTGGTCTTCTCTCTTACCTGCCCTGTGCATTGTATATTTCCTTTATGGTTCAACTAAAACTTTCCCATCCACAGAAATGCCTACTTAACCATAAATAACAGTATTCTCCTAGAATCAATAAGACAATTCTTTAAATATAACTTTCCTTCTTGATCTCATAAGAAGTCATGTGGCACTTAGATTTGGTTTATGTAAGCTGTCAATAATACGTCATTTGATGTACAGCCTTCTGTCTCAAAAATAAAATTACATAACTGTGCCTTGACTTTGAAGGGAACAGAATAGCTCTCAGAGCTTTCTGAGATGCCAATCCTGGATTATAATCCTCAAACTTGGCTGAAATAAATTTTTCCATTTCTTTCTCAGATGAACTTGTTGCAGGAAGGAGGACCACTTCCAGGGCCTGAAACTGGGCTCCTGTCTAACACTCAGAAATGAATTGTAGAAGGAGACACATGTGCTGACCAAGCAGGAGATTTTATTGGGAAAGGGTAACCAGATGGAGAACAGAAGGGTAAGGGAACCCAGGAGAACTGCTCTGCCATGTGGCTCACAGTCTTGGGTTTTATGGTGATGGGATTAGTTTCCAGTGGTCTTTGGCCAATCCTTCTAATTCAGAGTCTTTCCTGGTGGTGCATGCATCATCCAGCCAAGATGGATGTTAGTGAAAGGGATTCTGGGAAGTGGACGACACCCAGGGTCTCCTTTTGACCTTTCCCAAACTCTTCCGGTTGATGGTGGCTTATTGGCTCTGTATTCCTTATCAGGATCTCCTGTCATAAAACAACTCATGCAAATGGATACTATGGTGCCTGGTCAGGGTGGGCAGTTTCAATCAGTGGCTTCCCCTAACAAACTGATTACTTTTTCATCAACATAACAATTGAAACAAAGAGAATTTTTAAAATCACAAGGACGGTATTGTAGACTTTTATGTAAGCAAATTTGAAAGCACTGATGAAATGATGTTCCTATAAAACACACATGACGCATGAAGGATATGAGAGCATTATGATAAGGACAGATTTTGTTAAGTAAAACACAAATACATCAGAAAGTAAGGCTAAGGCATGGTACCGTCTTCTAAAATCTTTTTTTCTTAAATACAAATATACAAATGTATTTTTGGCAGAAAGAAATCACTCACTCACACCTATTACCCCTTTTCCCTCCTGCACTGCCAACCAACCAGTTCAATCAGGATCAACCTATAACCCAGTCTGGGTTCTGAATATCTATTTGACCTTTTTCATGCTGCAATGTATCCCAACATTCCCCTTTTCCCCTTTCTATTGCAAGACAGATAAAAATACACACAGGCTGTTGTGATGAAGACCTACTGAAGAATGAGATGGATTCACCTTGCAAATATGCAAAACATTAATGACCACTTATGTGAAATTCCCCAAAGGCTATTCATTAAGCCCCAATCAGGCATCCTGCTGTGGCTCCTCTAAAAGAAATGACAGGCCACTGTGTCCTAGAAATGGGACTCCCACTGGGAGGGAAAGACATTCAAACTGACTCTGTGCCCTCAGGGTAGGTGTCCTATGAAAGGCTTCATGAGGGGGCTTGACTTTCACATTTGAATAGTATGAATATATTTGCCTTTCATTTCCATGTTAGTCAGCCTACAGCAGACTAATTACCACTTTATAAAGCCACTGAATAATACTGAAGGTCATTGATATTTGATGACAAGCTATTGACCAAAATGAAGTGAATCCTTGAATATAACCAATAATTATTAAACCATTACTAATATTTACTGAGCAGTTATTGTGTGCCAGACACTCTAAATGCTTTATTTCTATTATCTCATTCAATTTTCACATGGTTTCATGATGAAACTGAAACACAATTGTATTTGTCTCTGTTTTTAAGTAGATGACAGATTTCAGGACCACTCTAAATTTATTCGTATCTCAAGCTACCATTTTGATGATTATTTTTTTCTGACATTTTATATTATTATTTCCAGGGATTCATGAAATTTGTAAATAGGTTGCAGAATCTTATGATTACTTTGGGCACACTTTATAGGTCATGGTGCCATTGATACCTATTTCCAAAAGGACCAATATTTGGCAAAGTGCAGCCATGTTCCATATTAAAAAAGAGACATTACTTTGCCAACAACGGTCCATCTTGTCAAGGCTTATGGTTTTTCCAGTAATCATGTATGGATGTCAGAGTTGGACTATAAAGAAAGCTGACACCAAAGAATTGATGCTTTTGAACTGTGGTGTTGGAGAATACTCTTGAGAGTCCCTTTGACTGCCAAGTCCATCCTAGAGAAGATCAGTCCTGAGTGTTCATTGGAAGTACTGATGTTGAAGCTGAAACTCCAATACTTTGGCCACCTGAGTCGAAGAAATGACTCACTGGAAAAGACTCTGATGCTGGGAAAGATTGAAGTCAGGAGAAGGGGATGACAGAAGACGAGATGCATCACTGACCTGATGGACATGGGTTTGGGTAGACTCCAGGAGCTGGTGATGGCCAGGGAAGCCTGGTGTGCTTAGGTGTCCATGAGGTCATGAAGAGTCAGACATGACTGAGCAACTGAACTGAACTGAATTGAACCATGTTCCACAGAATTATAATGACTTTTTCCCTTTGATTCTGATACTAAAAGTATCATGCTTTTAAGAGATAAATACTCACTGAATAAGAAGGTAAAATGAACACGTCTAATTCTAAGAACAGCAGGAGAATCAAGGTCCTTAGCCAAAGGTTTATTCATTTTTGATTCAGGATAAAAGATGAGAGTTAGGGGATTGTTTATTTTTTCTATGAAACATCAGAAGGACATAGGTGTTTAAACATTTAACAAAATTTAACATTGAAAAAAAATTACTATTTCTCTTACATGTTTTTATCTCCACACAATTTAATACACTCCATCTTATATTAATGAAACAGAGAAAAGCCTTATATTTGATTGGTATTTGTTGTACTTTTACCCAGTATTCAATAAGTCTTTGCTTTGAACCTTATGCATATCTAATGATAAGAGAGGGTATCTGCTTAAGGTCTAGAAGAAGGAGAAAAAACAATTCACATCAACCTTAGGCGGGAGTAAGGCAGATTTTACCTTAACACTCTGTTTTGGATAGCTCTAATATCATTATTGGAGAAGGCAATGGAACCCCACTCCAGCACTGTTGCCTGGAAAATCCCATGGATGGAGGAGCCTGGTGGGCCACAGTCCATGGGGTTGCTAAGAGTCGGACACGACTGAGCAACTTCACTTTTCACTTTCATGCATTGGAGAAGGAAATGGCAACCCACTCCAGTGTTCTTGCCTGGAGAATCCCAGGGACAGGGGAGCCTCCTGGGTTGCTGTCTATGGGGTCGCAGAGTCAGACATGACTGAATCGACTTAGCAGCAGCAGCAATATGATTATTAGACACATATAGACATAACCTAGACAGTGTTTTAAAAAGCAAAGACATCACATAGCCAACAAAGGCCTGTACAATCAAAGCTCTGGTCTTTCCAGTAGTCATGTATGGATGTGAGTTGGACCATAAAGAAAATGAGCACTGAAGGATTCATGCTGTCTAAGTGTGATGGTAGAGAAGACTCTTGAAGGTCCCTTGGACAACAAGGACGTCAAATCAGTCAAACCTAAAGGAAATTGACCCTGAATATTCATTGGAAGAACTAATGTGAAGCTGAAGCTCCAATACCTTGGTCACTTGATGTGAAGAGCTGACTCATTGGAAAAGACTCTGATACTGAGGAAGACCAAAATCAGGAAGAAAAGGGAACAACAGAGGATAAGATGGTTGGATGACATCACTGATTCAACGGACATGGGCTTGAGCAAAGTCTGGGAGATAGTGGAGGATAAAGGAGCCTGGTGTGTTGCAGGCCAAGGGTCACTTGACTTAGTGATTGACAACAGCAAAAACAAAAATATGGCTATAATGTTTCAGTTCAGTTCAGTCGCGCAGTCGTGTCCGACTCTTTGAGACCCCATGAATCACACCACGCCAGGCCTCCTTGTCCATCACCAACTCCCGGAGTTCACTCAGACTCACGTCCATCCAGTCAGTGATGCCATCCAGCCATCTCATCCACGGTCGTCCCTTTCTCCTTCTGCCCCCAATCCCTCCCAGCATCAGGGTCTTTTCCAATGAGTCAACTCTTCACATGAGGTGGCCAAAGTACTGGGGTTTCAGCTTTAGCATCATTCCTTCCAAAGAAATCCCAGGGCTGATCTCCTTCAGAACGGACTGGTTGGATCTCCTTGCAGTCCAAGGGACTCTCAAAATTCTTCTCCAACACCACAGTTCAAAAGCATCAATTCTTCAATGCTCAACCTTCTTCACAGTCCAACTCTCACATCCATACATGACTACTGGAAAAACCATAGCCTTGACTAGACGGACCTTAGTTGTCAAAGTAATGTCTCTGCTTTTGAATATGCTATCTAGGTTGGTCATAACTTTTCTTCCAAGGAGTAAGCGCCTTTTAATTTCATGGCTGCAGTCACGATCTGCAGTGATTTCGGATCCCAGAAAAATAAAGTCTGACACTGTTTCCACTGTTTCCCCATCTATTTCCCATGGAGTGATGGGACTGGATGCCATGATCTTCGTTTTCTAAATGTTGAGCTTTAAGCCAAGTTTTTCACTCTCCTCTTTCACTTTCATCAAGAGGCTTTTGAGTTCCTCTTCACTTTCTGCCATCAGGATGGTGTCATCTGCATATCTGAGGTTATTGATATTTCTCCCGGCAATCTTGATTCCAGCTTGTGCTTCGAAATGGCCAAGCCTTTCAAATGTGACCGAGCCTTTGTGACTATTGACTAGAAACAATGGGGAGGGTATGAATGTCCTTGAAGGAAAAAGTTTGGATATTTCAATGGCATCTCTGGTTGAAACCACAGTAGTTTGGCAATATAATCAGATAGAAAGATGTATGGTTTCAGCTTGTCTCTTCTCATAGTACCCATGACTTGAGCAAGTTATTGAAGAATCTTTCTGAGGCTCTGTCACTTCCTCTCTATAATAGAGTAATGATGCCCACATTACCTGCATTATGTTTGAAGAATCAAATGATCTAATGTCTATAACGTATTTAGCACAATGCCTGCTGTAAGTGTGCATTCAAGTAAGTATGTACTTAAAAATCAATAGTAAGATGATGTTGTATTGTTCTAAAAGACTTGTGAAGCTTGAGGGAACCTCAGAAAAGATAACCCCTGGGACATTAGCATTGCAGTGAACATTTACCACAGACTGAATGTTGGTGACTTTTGGGGCCCTGCTATATTAAGCATACATTCTACTATACGTAATTCTACTATATGTAAGCATACGTACATTCTACTGTGTGGATTTACTTACTGGTAGCAGCAAAGACAAGACATGTGTAGCAGTGCTTGGTGTACCTAGAGAGATCTCACTCTAAGCATGTAACAACTGCCTCCCTTAGTCTTGCTGTTTTCTGTCCACTAGTATCTACAGTTATAGTTTTAGAAAATAGCAAAATAGACCTCATTTTAAAATAATTTCTATAATTTCATAGCTAGTAGAGACAATTTTAAAATTTCTCTTTCCACACAGAATTAAAAAGGAAGACGAAATTTAGGTGGTTGTTCAAATCAGCCACAGGTGCTATATGTGTATATTTCTGTGTTTTTGTGAATGTGTTTGTTGGAGTTGAAACGAACATATAGGTTAAAAATGCAGCAAAAAAAGGATTTCATGTCAACACAAAACTCAATAGAATCTTGATGATACTGAATGAGATTTTTCTTTGGTACCAGTCTAACTAATGAGTTCTGACACCCTTTATCGGAGCTATATTATAGCATGTATAGCTTCAACAGGGCTACAAACCCTTAGCATCCTGGGATCAAGGGTGATCTAAGAGCATCTTCTTTCAGCGAAGGTATTTTTTAGGAGAAATTTGTTTTGAAGAAATCATTTCAGCCAGCATCTGCTCTTCATTCTATATCATTTTGGTTTAATAATAAAAAAAAAAATTTCCCTGAGCAAAAAGCGACCATGGAGTTTATTTTCATTTTCAGCAACCATAAGGAATGTTAGTTCACATATTCCTGATCTAAGACTCGATTCTCCTGTACCCTTTAACATACTGGAGTTGAGAAGAATCACACATATCTTCAAGGTCATTTTGACCTTGCCCAGTGATTCCAAAACTTTACTGTGCATAAGAACTAATAATAAAACTTGCTATGATTCATTTCTGATTTAGCAGAGATGGGGTGGTACCTGAGATTTTACATTTTTAACAATCTCTCAGATGATATTGATGCTGTTAGTCCTAGGACTACACAACAAGACTTTAAACCAAGGATTGATAAGCATTTTCTCTTGGAGGGGGGGGAGACAGTAAATATGTTAGGTTTTGTTATAACTATGCAACTCTACTATTGTAGCACAAAGGCATCCACAAATAACACATGAATCCAGTGAGTATGGCTGAACTCCAATAAAACTTAGGCAATTATATATGAATTTTATGCAATTTTCATACATCTGGGAAACATTGAGGTGGGGAATTTTTTTTATTTTGTAATTTAAAAAATGTGAAAACCACTTTTAGTTCATGGCCATAAAAAAAGTCAATGTGTCAGATGTGTCTTGAGGGCTGAAGTTGCTACTACCTGACTGAAAGCAGTCTTGCCTCATAGTTCAGTTCAGTTCAGTTACTCACTCATGTCCAACTCTTTGCAACCCCATGGACTGCAGCACATCAGGCTTCCCTATCGATCACCAACTCCTGGAGCTAACTCATACTCATGTCCATCGACTCAGTGATGCCATCCAATCATCTCATCCTCTGCCATCCTCTTCTCCTGCCACCTTAAATCTTTCCTGGCATCAGGGTGTTTGCCGATTAGTCAATTCTTTGCATCAAGTGGCCAAAGTGTCAGAGTTTCACCTTCAGCATCAGTTTTTCCAATGGATATTCGACTGATCTCCTTTAGGAGGACTGGTTGGATCTCCTTGCTGTCCAAGGGACTGTCAAGAATCTTTTCTAACACCACAGTTCAAAAGCATCAGTTTTACAGCATTCAGTTTTCTTTATAGTCCAACTTTCACATCTATACATGACTACTAGAAAAACGATAGCTTTGACTAGATGGATCTTTGTGGGCAAATTGATGGCTCTGCTTTTTAATATGCTGTCTACATTGGTCATAGCTTTCTTTTCAAGGAGCAAACATCTTTTAATTTTATGACTGCAGTCACCATCTGCAGTGATTTTGGAGCCCCCCAAAATAAAGTCTGTCACTGTTTCCAATGTTTCCCCATCTATTTCCCATGAAGTGATGGGAACAGATACCATAAACTTAGTTTTCTGAATGTTGAGTTGTAAGCCAACTTTTTCACTCTCCACTTTCACTTTCATCAAGAGGCTCTTTAGTTCTTCACTTTCTGCCATAAGGGTGGTGTCATCTGTATATCTGAAGTTACTGATATTTCTCCCAGCAATCTTGATTCCAGCTTGTGTTTCATCCAGTCAGGCATTTCTCATGATGTACTCTTCATAACCATTGCTTCTTGACCTGCATACAGATTTCTCAGGAGGCAGATCAGGTGGTCTGGTATTCCCATCTCTTTAAGAATTTCCCACAGTTTGTTGTGATCCACACAGTCAAAGATTTTGGCATAGTCAATAAAGAAATAGATATTTTTCTGGAACAATTTTGCTTTTTTGATTATCCAATGGATGTTGACAATTTGATCTCTGGTTCCTCTTCCTTTTCTAAATCCAGTGGAACATCTGAAATTTCATGGTTCATGCATTGTTGAAGCCTCACTTGGAGAATTTTGAGCATTATTTTACTAGCATGTGAAATGAGGGCAATTGTATGGTAGTTTGAGCATTATTTGGCATTGCCTTTCTTTGGGATTGGAATGAAAACTGGCCTTTTCCAGTCCTGTGGCCACTGCTGAGTTTTCAGATTTGCTGGCGTATTGAGTGAAGCACTTTCACAGCATCATCTTTAGGATTTGAAATAGCTCAACCTGAATTCTATCAACTCTGCTAGCTTTGTCCATAGTGATGCTTTGTAAGGCCTACTTGACTTCACATTCTAGGATGTCTGGCTCTAGGTGAGTGAATAATCACACCATTGTGATTATCTGGGTCATGAAGGATTTTTGGTATAGTTCTGTGTATTCTTGCCAACTCTTAATATCTTCTGCTTCTGTTAAATTTATACCATTTCTCTCCTTTATTGTGCCCATCTTTAAGGAAAGCTGAGTGCTGAAGAATTGATGCTTTTGAATTGTGGGGTTGCAAAAGACTCGTGAAAGTCCCTTGGACTGCAAGGAGCTCCAACCAGTTCATCCTAAAGGAGATCAGTCCTGAATGCTCATTGGAAGGACTGATGTTGAAGCTGAAACTCCAATGTTTTGGCCACCTGATGAGATCTGATTCATTTCAAAAGACCCTGATGCTGGGAAAGATTGAAGGCAGGAGGAGAAGGGGATGACAGAGGCTGAGATAGTTGGATGGCATCACCAAGTCAATGGACATGAGTTTGGGTAAACTTCAGGAACTGGTGATACACAGGGAGGCCTGGTGTGCTGTGGTTCATGGAGTCGCAGAGTCAGACACAAGTGAGCAACTGAACTGAACTGAAGTTGCATGAAATGTTCCATTGGTATCTCTAATTTTCTTGAAGAGATCTCTAGACTTATCTATTCTATTGTTTTCCTCTATTTCTTTGCATTGGTCATGGAGGATGACTTTCTTATCTCTCTTGGGTGTTCTTTGAAATGTGCCTTCAAATGGGTATATCATTCCTTTTCTCCTTTTTCCTTTTATTGTCCTATTACTAAGACTTAGTATCTTGTCTGTTACTATGGGACAGGCTTTCTTTCTATTGCCTGGCTTAGAAAGTAACACATTCCTAGGGATATCTGTGCTTTTCCTACAAGAGACTCATTTAATTTACAACCCTTGACTTTCATCTACTACCCTAAATCTGGATATACCTAGTTCTATTTCAGAGGCAGAGTTGGGGAGGGGGCTCTTTATTTAGAAATTTTAGGTTTAATAGGGGTTTAGTTAATGACATAAAAATCGGAATCTACTTTGTCATCCATTTTTGGAGAATGTCATATTTTTTAAATTAATTTTTGTTTTTTAGTTTGTTTTGCTTTACAATACTATATTCATTTTGCTGTACATTGACATGAATCAGCCACGAGTGTACATGAACTCCCAATCCCGACCTCCCCCTCTCCCATCCCGCCCCACACCTTCTCTCTGGATTATCCCCGTGCATCAGTCCCAAGCATCCTGCATCCTGCATCGAACCTAGACTGGCGATTCGTTTCACTTATGATATCATACATGTTACACTGCCACTCTCCCAAATCATCCCACCCTCTCCCTCTCCCTCACAGTCCAAAAGACTGTTCTATACATACGACCCCCACCTCCCCCCTCCCGCCCCACATCATCTCTCTGGATTATCCCCGTGCATCAGTCCCAAGCATCCTGCATCCCGCATTGAACCCAGACCAGCAATTCGTTTCACTTATGATATCATACATGTTACACTGCCACTCTCCCAAATCATCCCATCCTCTCCCTCTCCCACAGGTCTAAAAGTCCATTCTATGCATCTGTGTCTCTTTTTCTGTCTTGTGTACAGGTTTATCATTACCACCTTTCTAAATTCCATATATATGTGTAAGTATACTGTATTGGTGTTTTTCTTTCTGGCTTACTTCACTCTGTATAATCGGCTCCAGCTTCATCCACCTCATTAGAACTGATTCAAATGTATTCTTTTTAATGGCTGAGTAATACTCCATTGTGTATATGTACCACAGCTTTCTTATCCATTCGTCTGCTGATGGACATCTAGGTTGCTTCCATGTCCTGGCTATTATAAATAGTGCTGCGATGAACATTGGGGTACACGTGTCTCTTTCAGTTCTGGTTTCCTCGGTGTGTATGCCCAGCAGTGGGATTGCTGGGTCATAAGGCAGTTCTATTTGCAATTTTTTAAGGAATCTCCACACTGTTCTCCATAGTGGCTGTACTAGTTTGCATTCCCACCAACAGTGTAAGAGAGTTCTTAGAGTCTTTTAATGATATTATAAAAGTTACTTTTAGAATGCTTTTTGTTGATTGTATTAATCAAAGTTGTAACAATGGTAAGATAAGAATTAAGAGAGAAAAAAATCATCCAAAGTCTCACCTACATAAAACACATCAACACACACAGTTAGGGACCAGTAAGCAACTCACTCTCTCAAAAACAAAAAACAAAAAACAAGGGTGGGAATGACAGGACACAAGAAGAGCAGATATTCTAGATCCCTCCCAGAGAATGCTACCACAGAGTTGCTGCCTCTAGAAGGTGTTATGAATGCAGAGACTGTTCACATAAGCATGTAATATGTTTTACTCACAATGCTGAAGCAGTCCATTATCCTCCTTAGTATTATCTCTTAACATGTCCCTCACAACCACGTAAATCCATTTGCATTGACTGATGCACTGAGAATTCTGCTCACTGAGTTGTAGATATACTAGCTTACCTAAATGGCACACTGAAATCTATTTGTCAGGTTCTCACCTGTGTGGTTGCAAGTGAAAAGAAAAACAAAAAACCCAGTGAATCCCCATCCTAGCTCCTGGAGGATTTGTGTTTGCTTATTCACTGCCAACCACCCAGAAAAGAAAGAAGTAGCTATATTCTTTGAAAACGGAAATTTGGATTTCAGTCTTTCTTGAGATGTCTGGATTCTTTTGTGATCCTGATTTTTCTCTCAACTCCTGTCCTGTGAGCTAGAACTAACCCTGGGGCTCTGTAAGGAAATATCAAGGACCTTGTCCTCATAGGTGAAGTTTTCACAGGGTAACTGATAATAGTTCAGTTCAAGAGCTACTTCCCTGGTGGTGCAGACGGTAAAGCGTCTGCCTACAATGCGGGAGACTTGGGTTCGATCCCTGGCCAGAGGGAAGATCCTCTGGAGAAGGAAATGGCAACCCACTCCAGTACTCTTGCCTGGAAAATCCCATGGAAGGAGGAGCCTGGTGGACTACAGTCTATGGGGTCGCAAAGAGTCAGACATGACTGAGCGACTTCACTTTCAAGAGCTAAAAGAATTTGCTTCAGGCTTAAAACTGCAAACATCCCTCTCCATGACAATGGAATTAAACAGTCCTCAATATCTTGCCACTTTCTACTCAGGCACTTCTGCAATTTTTAATTCTAAAACTACAATCCTGAGGAAGAACCTAGGTAGCAAGGAGTAAGAAATGAGTGGGTTGTGAAGACCTGAAATTATTTATTCAAATTCATCCAGCTCCTTAATCATTCATCCACTCCTTTATTCAATTAATAAACATTAGATTTCTTTTCTGTGACAAGCATTATTTGTGGCTCTCCCATTTCCATTCCCACTTCTTCCTAGCTAACAGAGAACTGATTTTTCTTTGGGTCATGATGCACCCAGCCCAGTCCTGTTCCTCGCTTTCTAAGCCCATCTTTTAGCTAGAAATGGTCATTTGACTAAGTTCAGGCCAATGAGAGGTTATGTGAAGTGGTTTCTGGGAAAATGTTTTCTTTCCCAATAAAAGCTGGGCAAATGTGACTGACTTAGCCATTCATCCTGCCCCTTCCCTTTCTTCCAGCCGTGAATGCAGACACAATGCCTGGAGAGGCAGTAGCCATGCTGTGGCCGTGAGACACTAAGCCAATCCATACACTAAAGATGGTAGAAAGGAATTGAAGGAGGTCAGAAGATACTCAGGGCCCTGATTACATCACTCAACAGCTAATCTAACATTAAAAATATCTTACCTATCAATTTATTTTTGTGAGAAACCAATGAACAAACAAATCTCTTTGGCAATAGTTCTCAATATGGGCAATTTTGCTCCCCAGGGGACATTTGCCAACATTTGGAGACAAGTTTGATTGTCACTACTTGGAATGCAAGCTATTGGTATCTTAATAGGTGGAAGCCAGGGACGCTGCTATACAGCTTATAAGGCACAAGGATACCTTCTGCAACAAAGAATTACCTGGTCCAAAACGTCAGCAGTGCGGAGACTGAGAAACTCTGGGTTAAGCCACCAAAAATATTTGCTTGCTTGTTATTCATGGTCAAATGCATTGCTAACTGATAAGAGTCCTTCAACTGGGAAATATTAAATATACACCATGGGCCAGTCCTCATACAATACAAGATACTAGAGACTTAAAAAATGAGTACAAAGTCAAGGATCAAAGTCCAAATATGAAAGATTCGAAAACCAAGGTTAATTCCAAATATGTATGGATGCCTAGAGTTACTCCAGGCCATCCACTGGAAAAAATATCTGGATCTCAAAGGATTGCTCTAGAATCTGAGAAAGTCAATTGGTCAACTCTGGAGATGTCCACAGTGTAGACTTTTATGGCTCTTCTCTCTGAGAAGAGAAAAACTGAAATAGAAAGTAGGCTTTGTTAAGGAAATATTAAATCATAGCAAGATTCTGCAGTGTAAAAGGGAAGAAGTAGCTTTCTTGAGCAAACTAATTACTAAAGACTATTCTTAGAGCACAAAGCGAGGCCAGGAGAGAGACTCTGACCAAGAAAAGTGACATCCAACACAGTCCCACGTGGGATAAGACGACCATGACCTGTACTGATGAAGACCAGAGAAAAGCGTCCAAAATGCTAGAAGAGGAACTCAAGCTAGGCCAGAACAGATGGAGCTTTTTTTAATCCCTTGGTTGAGTAGAGCTGGAAATTGTTATCAGAAGCCTGCTGTATGGTAGAGCTGTGGTTCAAAAAACAAATACCTTCCCAACAAAAAGCAGACTATGCTTAGCTTAACTTAGTAAACTGTATATAGTTCTCATTCCAGTGTTAACATTGTTATTATCAATGAAAGTTATACTCGTCTTAGAAAATTTCTAAACTAAAGACATTCTCCAGGGACTTCCCTAAGGGATCCAGTGGCTAAGACTCCATGCTTCCAGTGAAGGGGGTCTGAGTCTGAGCTCTGGTCAGGGAGCTAGATCCCACATGCCACAACATGCTGCAACTAAGACCGGGTGCAGTTAAATAAATAAATAATAAGTCAAACAAACAAACAACTCCTCTAGTATCCATGTTGGGGTGGGCTTTTCTGTACTGTTACAGCTGATTCCAAGACATGGCGGTCAAACAAGGGGTAATGAATGCTTATCGTTTAGCCTATCCATCCTCTCCTTCCTTTAACAGAGCCCCTCAGACCATGGCTCACATAGGGCTGACCTCCATCCCCTGGCACTTGGTGAAGACTCTACCAATTAAACACCAGCAGGTGTCCCAGGCTGGGACAAGAGTGTTCCTTGAATGGGAAGACTCAGGAACTTGCTTGCTGCTGACATTGCTAAACCTATAGGATGCTTCCTACAGAAGCTTCCAGGGACCATCTTTGTGAACACATGGCAAAGAACTGCCTACCTGACAAAAAAACTCAAAAGAGGGAAAGCAAAGTTGGTGAAAAGAAAAGACAATGGCTTGGTAAACTGCTTGATGCCCTGGATCCAGACATATCTTTGAACTTTCTGTTATGTAAGTCAATATATCATCCCCTTTTAAATTTTGCCTCAACTCATTTGAGCTTCAGTCACTTGTTATTAAAAGATTCCTGACTAATACACTAAGTAAGCAGCCTTCTTTTACAGGCTATTGCCTTAATAGGGCATATGCTGTGCTGTGTTAGGGAGCTCTAACTGATTCTTTCTTTTCTGGAATGTGAGCCAAGAGGTGAGAAGATGAGACAAGAGGCTAGAAAGCCAGGCAGAAGCCAAGCAGAAAATCTTCCTTGTCCTATGAAGTTTGTCTTTTCTTTAGGGGCGGAGGCGATTGTTGTTTATTCTAGAGAGAAGTAAGACAAATTTGTTAAAATGTTACTTCTTTAATGTATTAAACTAATAATTCAAGCTGGGTTAGAGACTTTTTATTAACTTATTATGGTAAGAGCTACTTAGCACTTACCTGAAATCTTATGCTCCAACAATCTAGATGCTATTTTTTACAATGCAAGCCAAACTAAACCTCAACAATGCCAGCTCCTGTCATGCATTTTAAAACTGCAAGGGCCAAAGAGTCAACCAAGAGATGGTAAAAGAAGGTAGTAATGAAGAGGAAGGAATAAGAGTTTTCGGATGCTTGGGGCTGGTGTACTGGGACGACCCAGAGGGACGGTATGGGGAGGGAGGAATGAGAGGGGTTCAGGATGGGGAACACGTGTATACCGGTGGCAGACACATGTTGATGTATGACAAAACCAATACAATAATGTAAAGTAATTAACCTCCAATTAAAATAAATAAATTTATTTTTTAAAAAAGAGTTTTCTTCAATTCAATAAATATTTATTAAACACCTAATTTGTATTGGGCACAGTGCTGGACAGTACAGATATGAAGTTAGCAGGAAAATACCCCTGCCTCCCAGATGGTTAATGTCAAGGTAAGATACCAGCAGCTAGTTTCCCCCTCAGTGTAGTAAGTGCTACTAATGAAGCTCATCACACAGTCTCAAACCTAGCCTGGGAGGATCAAGGAGAAGATAATGCCTGTTCAAAGTCTGAAGGAATAAGCAGAGGTTAGACTAGTTAACCTTTCAGGTTAACCTGAAAACAACAATCACAGAAAAGTAATCAGTCTGATCACATGGACCACAGTCTTGTCTAACTCAATGAAACTATAAACAAGGCCATGTACAGCCACCTAGGACGGATGGGTCATGGTAGAGAGTTCTGACAAAACGTGGTCCACTGGAGAGGGGAATGGAAAACCACTTCAGTATTCTTGCCTTGAGAACCCCATGAACAGTATGAAAAGGCAAAAATATAGGACACTGAAGGATGAACTCCCCAGGTCAGTAGGTGCCTAATATGCTACTGGAGATCAGTGGAGAAATAACTCCAGAAAGAATGAAGGGATGGAGCCAAAGCAAAAACAGCACCCAGTTGTTGATGTGACTGGTGATGGAAGTAAAGTCCAATGCTGTAAAGAGCAATATTGCATAGGAACCTGGAATTTTAAGTCCATGAAACAAGGCAAATTGGAAGGGGTCAAACAAGTGGTAGCAAGAGTGAACATTGACATTTTAGGAATCAGTGAACTAAAATGATGATGTGACTGGTGATGGAAGTAAAGTCCAATGCTGTAAAGAGCAATATTGCATAGGAACCTGGAATTTTAAGTCCATGAAACAAGGCAAATTGGAAGGGGTCAAACAAGTGGTAGCAAGAGTGAACATTGACATTTTAGGAATCAGTGAACTAAAATGGACTGGAATGGGTGAATTTAATGGTCAGATGACCATTATATATACTACTGTGGGCAAGAATCCCTTAGAAGAAATGGAGTAGCCATCATAGTCAAAAAAAGAGTTTGAAATGCAGTACTTGGATGCAGTCTCAAAAATGACAAAATGATCTCTGTTCATTTCCAAGACAAACCATTCAGTGTCACAGTAATCCAAGTCTATGCCCCGACCAGTAATGCTGAGGTTGAATGGCTCTATGAAGACTGACAAGATCTTTTAGAACTAACACCCAAAAAGATGTCCTTTTCATTATAGGGGACTGGAAGGCAAAAGTAGGAAGTCAAGAGATACCTGGAGTAACAGGCAAATTTGGCCTTGGAGTACAGAATGAAGCGGGGCAAAGGCTAATAGAGTTTTGGCAAGAAAATGCACTGCTCATAGCAAACACCATCTTCCAACAACACAAAAGAAGATTCNGGGAGTTGGGGGGGGGGGGGTGGTTCAGGATTGGGAACTCATCTACACCCGAGATGGATTCATGTCAATGTATGGCAAAACCAATAGAGTATTGTAAAGTAAAATAAAAATTCAAAAAAAATTAAAAAAAAATAAATGTGCCAGAGGAATAAAAAAAAAAATGCATCAATTCTTCAGCACTCAGCTTTCTTTATAGTCCAACTTTCACATCCATACATGACTACCAGAAAAACCATAGCCTTGACTAGATGGACCTTTGTTGGCAAAGTAATGTCTCTGCTTTTTAATATGCTGTCTAGGTTGATTATAACTTTCCTTCCAAGGAGTAAGCATCTTTTAATTTCATGGCTGTAGTCACCATCTGCAATGATTTTGGAGCTCCGAAAAAAGTCTGCCAACGTTTCCCCATCTATTTGCCATGAAGTGATGGAACCAGATCCCATGACCTTCGTTTTCTGAATGTTGAGCTTTAAGCCAACTTTTTCACTCTCTTCTTTCTCTTTCATCAAGAGGCTCTTTTTAGTTCTTCTTCACTTCTTGCCATAAGGGTGGTGTCATCTGCATATCTGAGGTTACTGATATTTCTCCCAGCAATCTTGATTCCAGCTTGTGCTTCATCCAGCCCAGCATTTCTCATGATGTATTCTGCATATAAGCAGGGTGAAAATATACAGCCTTGATGTGCTCCTTTTCCTATTTGCAACCCAAATAATTGCTTTAAAATTAATTTCATTCCTGTTTTTTTTTTGAATGCATATTTTCTTCAGTCACTGAAATCATTTTTAAAAACTGATATAAAAAGTAGTATTTCATAAAAATTACAATCCATTTCTCTTCTGTCAAGAGCTTTTTGTTAAATATTTAGGCTTTGCTGGCCAAGATACAAATCAAAGATGTGATGAAGAACTCATATATGAACAAGAAATTTTTCACAAACATTTAATTTTAAGAATTCAAAATTTCATTTATAGATATGTTTTCAAATTTCATTTTATTTTCACATTTCACCAAGTATTATTTTTTATTTCTTTTAATCATTTAAGAATATAAAAGTAAGTCTTAATTCACTACTATGCAATAGGAGAAAGTGGAATGGATTTGGCCTTCAGGCTGTAATTTGTTTACTCTTCCTCTAAAAGTAAAGTCAAGCGCTATCTTTTTTTCTTTTCATTTGGTTTCTGCTTTCTTTTCATTTTTAAAAATTTTTTTTTAAATTGGGGTATAGTGGCTTTACAGTATTGTGTTAGTTTCTGCTGTACAATGAAGTGAATCAGATATAACACACACACACACACACACACACACACACACATATCCCCTCTTTCTTGGACCTCCTTCCCACTCCTCCCACCCAACTCCTCTAGGTCATCAAAGAGCACTGGACTGAGCTCTCTGTGTTATATAGCATCTTTCCATTAGCTATCTATTTTACACATGGTAGTGTAGGTGTCAATCCCAATCTCCCTATTCATCCTACCCACCTTTACACTCCACCACATCCACAAGTCTGTTCTCTGTATCTGCATCTCTATACCTGCCCTGCAAATAAGTTCATCTGTACTGTTTTTCTAGATTCCACATATATGCATTAATATTGCATATATATGATATGCATATATGTATGTATATGCATATATGATATTTTATTGTATATTTATCATTTATATGATATTTGTTTTCCTTTTTCTGACTTAATTCAGTATGTGCAACAGAGTCTAGGTTCATTCGCATCTCTACAAATGCCTAATATCATTCCTTTTTATGGCTGAGTAATATTCCATTGTATATATGTACCACATCTTCTTTATCCATTCATCTATCTATGAACACATAGAGGTTCCTTAAAAAACTAAAAATAGAGCTACCACATGATCCAGAAACTCCACTACTAGGCATATACCCTGCTGCTGCTGCTGCTGCTGCTAAGTTACTTCAGTTGTGTCCAACTCTGTGCAATCCCATAGACGGCAGCCCACCAGGCTCTCTTGTCCCTGGGATTCTCCAGGCAAGAACACTGGAGTGGGTTGCCATTTCCTTCTGCAATGAGGAAAGTGGAAAGTGAAAAGTGAAAGCAAAGTCGCTCTGTCTCATTTGTGTCCGACTCGCAGTGACCCCATGGACTGCAGCCTACAAGGCTTCTCTGTACAAGGGATTTTCCAGGCAAGAGTATTGGAGTGTGTTGCCATTGCATATACCCTGGGAAAACCATAATTCAGAAAGATACATACACCCCAATGTTCACTGCAGCACTATTTATATTAGCCAGGACATTTAGCAACCTAAATGTCAAGCACTGCTTTTGAGATAGCCTACATATTATTCAAGAGAAATTGCGATTTTAATAGTGAAATGTGGCAGTAAGGAAAACAGTAGCCCCTGCAAAGAATAGTTGCCATATACATTTTTAAGAGCAAGTATGCACTGGGCTGTCATTGAAAAAAAATGAAACTATTAATGTGAGTGAGAAGGCAATTCAAGAAAGGAAAATAAGCCATACTTAAAAACAGAAGAATGGCTTAATCTTTAATTCCATTATTGTTTGGAAATATGTATAGTGAGAGAAAGCAGAAAACTGGAATAAATTCTCTAAGTATAATGAGATGTCTTGTAAAAAAGAAAAACAATGCCTGTGAAAAATCACCAAAGAAGCTCTTTTATATTTCATACAACTCTCAAGATTTGTTGCATTAATTATGAATTTTGGACTGAAATTATAAAGAAGAAAAATTCAAGTAATGTGCATCATGGTAAGGCATTGTGTATTATGACATTCCATTTAATATCATTGATTTCTGGGTCAGTTTGCTTAAGCAACTTATACATGACCTTACTGCTGCTTCTGCTAAGTCGCTTCAGTCGTGTCCGAATCTGTGCAACCCCATAGATGGCAGCCCACCAGGCTCCCCTGTCCCTGGGATTCTCCAGGCAAGAACACTGGAGTGGGTTGCCATTTCCTTCTCCAATGCATGAAAGTGAAAAGTGAAAGAGAAGTCGCTCAGTCATATCCGACTCTTAGCGACCCCATGGACTGCAGCCCACCAGGCTCCTCCGTCCATGGGATTTTCCAGCAAGAGTACAGGAGTGGGTTGCCATTGCCTTCTCTGATATATGACCTTAGTACTTTATAATAGAGTGCTATAAAAGTTATTATTTCTTTTAGATGAATGCTACTTTGTTTCATTTCAACCTTTGGTCTTGGATTAATAAGAGAATACATATTAGATCTTTATTTAAATTTTAGATTTTATTTTTACTATTCCCATTTACAAGATATAAAATTTTCAGAATAAAACTCAAAAATATGAAGCCTGCTCAGACTTAGAGTTTTCCATTTCAGGACCCTCTCAGTATGAGAATTAAGAATAGTACATTATTCACATTTAATAATCTCAAAAAGTATAAAAGAGTTCAAATGAAGCAAATTAATTCAAATTAGTGCATTTGCAATCAATTCACTTTAAAAGTGTTTTTCTCCTTTGCTTCTAAATAAATGCCCTATATGTGATGCTTATTAGCTTTCTAAATTAATCCTTACCATGCAGTGAAGCATTGTGCAAATCAAGTCCATTAAATAATCAGAGAGAGGCATATTTGGCTTTACAATCTAAGCAGGAAGAAGATATCCAAAAACATCCTCTACATGGGATCTTGCAAGTTTTCAGCCTTCCACCATTAAATATAATGTTATCTGTAAGTTTTTCATAGATGTCCTTAATGAAGTCAATTCTATTCACAATTTGCCAAGAGTTTGTTATCAGAAATATATTTTCAATTCAATCAAATTTTTTTTGTGTGTCTTCTAAGATGATCATATAGGTTTGCTTTTTTGTTTTATTTTTATAGCCAATTATATAAATTTCATATGTTTAGCATTGTATTCCAGGAAAACTGGTCATACTTATTATCATTTTTAATTGTTGTTTGGTCTGATTTGATACATATAAAATATTGAAAGGGTAATTAAATATAAAATATTCACAAGGTAGTTAAATTTTCAAGTCTAGAAACTCAGTTGTTTTCCAACTCGATTTTTATACATTTGCCAATATTAATTTTGATAATGGTTTTAGAGGTCTATGTATGTGCTGTTTATATTTTCTAAATGATGTATTTTTTAGTTCATGAATTGAATTAGGATTGAATTAATTTCTATTATATATTGCTATAGCAATCATGCTTATTAATTCTAATTACTGTAGAATTTTAAAGCGTAAACTTAAAAGTTTATATGAAAGCATAAGCCTTAGATTTCAAATATATTGATGTAAAAGAAATATGGATAAAGTAACTGTATGTTTCACTGAACCAGCTTTTCATTAACAAGTACTGTAATATTAAATTCTAGAGATAAGAAACCATTAAGTGGCAAACTAATGAATTAGCTAAGCATAAATCTAGCTCTCCATTTTTTTATTGTAAGTAGATTATTATGGCTCATTTAAAGATCAGTAATAAATTATCTTTCAATTTCTTTTTGTTGTCATTTTTGCTTATTTTTCTGTGTTTTGGCTGTGCTATGTGTCTTGTGAGGTCTTATTGCTCCAACAAGGGATTGAACCCCAGCCTTCAGCAGTGAAAGCCTGGAGTTCTAATGACTGGACCACCAGGGAATTCCCATATCATTTTTCAATTTCTTGATCAATTTTTTCTACACACCTTTTCTTGCAACAAAGTGAGAAACAGAAGAGTATCTTTTATATGTAAACTGATGAACAATTTTGGGATTAAAAGATGAATTTGTACTACTTTTCTCAAAAAGACTGAGATCACTTGCTTGAGAAACCATCAGAGGATGAGAAAATGTGATGATTAGGGTATCGCATTACTATAGAACATTAAGGATAAGATATTCTAGCTAGAATGCTAAACTCTCAAATATGGGAGAATTTTTAGATGAGAGTTGAATGGGGAGGGAAGCTCTTAATGTGAATTCTAGGCCACAGATAGTGGAATGTAGAAAACCAAGCAATCTCATAGACATGGCTGCAGTGAAAGCCAAGTTCACTTGAACATAAAAACATACAGAAAGCATTTCATTTATAAATTGATTACATAGGATATCTGTTTACCAGGGAACAGGATTCTGTAGTAAAAAAAAAAAAAAGGAAGATGTTTTACTTTCTTCAGTATTAATATTTTTAAATTACTGAGTAAATAAACATACTAATATAGAGATTATCTAATTTAATTTTTAAACATTAGTCTAAAGAAAATACTGTCATATCATCACAGTTTAAAGATGAGAAAATTTGATCTTAAAGATGTTATTAACTAACCCATTTAAATCGGCATAAATAGTCTCTATGAGACAAGACCGATACCTAAGTAATGTAAATCAAAGTATGTCCCTTAAAGTCTGTGCTGTGTGGCTCCAGAACTGTGGTATGGGATAACCAATACCCCTTTGGCTTTTTCTGAACACAGTTTCTATGAGTACAACCTAAGATCATATGAACATTATTGGCAACACCATTATCCTGTTAACACAAAAGTTTGTTCTTGCAAATGGAATATATAATAAATCAAACATTCCTAAATATTTTTCTTTCCCACATACCATAAGTTATATTTTTCTAAATTTGCATATTTTTAAGCTCTCACAGGGTTTCCATTTGTCTCTTTTTTACATTTCATTTTAATAGATCTCAGACATCATTCCAGACTGTCCTAAAAAATATCTGTAAATAAATGCATTGATATCTTTCCTGGGAAAACTTTAAAATAAAATTTATTAGTAGGTAAACTTGAAGATGACACCACCCTTATGGCAGAAAGTGAAGAGGAGCTCAAAAACCTCTTGATGAAAGTGAAAGAGGAAAGTGAAAAAGTTGGCTTAAAGCTCAACATTCAGAAAACGAAGATCATGGCATCTGGTCCCATCACTTCATGGGAAATAGATGGGGAAACAATAGAAACAGTGTCAGACTTTGTTTTTTGGGGCTCCAAAATCACTGCAGATGGTGACTGCAGCCATGAAATTAAAAGGCGCTTACTCCTTGGAAGAAAAGTTATGACCAACCTAGATAGTATATTCAAAAGCAGAGACATTACTTTGCCGACTAAGGTCCGTCTAGTCAAGGCTATGGTTTTTCCTATAGTCATGTATGGTTGTGAGAGTTGGACTGTGAAGAAGCTGAGAGCCGAAGAATTGATGCTTTTGAACTGTGGTGTTGGAGAAGACTCTTGAGGGTCCCTTGGACTGCAAGGAGATCCAACCAGTCCATTCTGAAGGAGATCAGCCCTGGGATTTCTTTGGAAGGAATGATGCTAAAGCTGAAACTCCAGTACTTTGTCCACCTCATGCGAAGAGTTGACTCATTGGAAAAGACTGATGATGGGAGGGATTGGGGGCAGGAGGAAAAGGGGACAATAGAGGATGAGATGGCTGGATGGCATCATTGACTCGATGGACGTGAGTCTGAGTGAACTCCGGGAGTTGGTGATGGACAGGGAGGCCTGGCGTACTGCGATTCATGGGGTCACAAAGAGTCGGACATGAATGAGCAACTGAACTGAACTGAACTGAAACTTGCAGAATGTGAGACACAGTTTGTAAAAAGCTAAGTTACATCATCTAAACAGGTATTACAAAAAGATGATTACATTACAATTAAGGATATCAAAAGGAAAGAATTATCAACCCAGTGAGACTCTTTTTAATTAAACAGTTACATGTATATCTTCTGGTCACATATTAAATGGCGATGGAAAGACTACGTTCCAGAGGATAAATACACAAGAAAAGGGCCACAGGTTGTATATGGTCTTGTATCCGTGGATTCTAAATGGGAAATAAGTGATGACAGGGAAATGTTTTTAAAGCCAAAAGTGGTAAAAGGTCTTTCTCTGCTGCCGTCTATGGGGTCGCAGAGTCGGACACGACTGAAGTGACTTAGCAGCAGCAGCAGCATGCCATTTGTTCCTGGTGATATTAAGTAAAGGCATATGCGTAAAGCCACGTGCTACTGTTGTTTAGTCACTTAGTCCTGTCTGACTCTTTGTGACCCCATAGATGGTAGACCGCTAGGCTCCTCTGTCCATAGTATTTCCCAGGCAAGAATACTAGAGTGGGTTGCCATTTCATTCTCCAGGGTATCTTCCTGGCCCAGGGATTGCACCCATGTCTTCTGCATTAGCAGGCAGATTGTTTACCACGAGCCACCAGGGAAGCCCAGAGCCATGTGCTGTATAAATGTAAAACTTTTACTGCATTAAGGAGTGCCCACTCTAGTGATTAAAAGGATTAAACTGAATATGAGGTAAAGGAGCTTCCACAATATTAGCTCTATTATTCGAATGAGTCTACTTTTCACAGAAAACAAATCATCTCTTCCCATGTGAAACTACATAATTTTCAAGAATAGTGTAAATTAAACAAGGTTTTATTTTTATATTATAAAATTTATTAGTATCTTCATACCCTGAGCAGTCCACTTGTGGCTTTTTGGCCTTTGGACATTGCCAATAGATAAAGGAATAAATGTAAATAAATAAATACATAATCTTAATTTTAGGTATAACTTAAATTCTTTTGACAAATATTTATTCCTCAATATCTACAATAAGCCCACTCATCCATGTTTAAGGTACTGGGATAATTCAAAAAGCAATTGGATGCTTTGTAATGAATTATTTACAACTGTCCACAAGTCAGTTACTGAATATATTTCTGAAACCTCTCCAACCAATTAGAGCATTCCATTGCTTCCAAAGGGCACTAAGCCTGCTATTCAAAACAGAATTAAGGTATGCACTGTTGCTGCTGTTACTCTATAATTCAAGCAAAAAGTCTTAAAATATACTTGCCCAACCAGAAAACATGGGAAAATTATTTTGACTTTCTTCATCCAGCAATATGCAAATTCAAGAGAAACGTAGTTATCTTTTATGTCATATTGATTGTTTTTGGTTTTCACTGACTCAAACAGGGTCGATCAATGTGGAATTTTACAGTTTGCTAGAAACAGCTTCAGCAAAACATGTTATTATTAGCTTCATTTGAAATTATAATTTCAAAGCCACACTTTGCTGGAGCAGGAAGAGAGGCCATGGGTAATAGAAACCATAAATGAGAAACAGCTTGGTCATGGATTCAGGTGCCAGCAATATATTCAGTTCATTGGATTCAGGTTGCCTGACCCAATTTTTTGTGAATAATTCTATTTCCCTCACACACTTTTATGAAGGAACTAAGATATTACTTTAAAGGAATTTTAAATTTGAGAAATTCATTTTTTTAACACCTAATACACAGGTCCTAGAAATATTTATCACTGTTGAAAAAAAAAAGAATTTTCTGATTTGTATTCTAACAAATATTCCATGAATATATAGTCTCTGTTATCCCTGATTATAATAGAGAAGTCCACTAATTTCTTTGTGCCTAGTGACCCTTGGTCAGTTGGAAATAAATGAATTTTGTCAACCTATATGACACCACTATGAAATGCTCTGAACTCAAGGACCCAGGGCATTTATCTCATACCAAAGGCTTCCCAGGTGGCACAGTGGTAAAGAATCTGCCTGCCAATGCACAATACAAGAGATAGGTTCGATCCCTGTTTGGGAAGATCCCCTGGAGTAAGAAATAGCAACCCTCTTGAGTATTCTTGTCTGGAAAATTCCATGGACAAAGGAGCCTGCGGGGATGCAGTCCATGGGTTTGCAAAGAGTCAGACATAACTGGGCACACACACACGCTGTCAGTGTTCCTTCAGGTTAATTCAGGATCTGAGATTTGTAGGACAACTTCTAGAAGTTATTATTTATGAAACAGAGAAATAAGTTCTCAAAATTTTGATTCTGATTTTTTTTTGTCCCGCAAGTACAAAATATACATCTAACATGGCTAAAGAATGTATATTTTATCTCAGTAAGGTAATAAAGGATGTTCCTCAAAGAATCTGCTTTGGATTTTTTTCCTTCCAGTGAGTATTGGATAACTGAACACTCACCACCACATAGTTCTATTGTGATAGAGAGAATGATTGCAATGTGCATAGCGTTAAAAGTGTGAATGCTAATAGCTTTAGTAACAGTAATGATGATGGTGACAGCTCTTTGTTGCTGTAATTGTGTTGTGATTGCTACCTTTTTTTCAATGTATATCAAAGAAATCAGTAAGAAATTATAATTTGTTTCTATTCCCTTTATTTGTAATGGATATCTTGTTGCAGAAACCAGTATTCCGGAAACCAAGACCACACTCGGAGAATTGGAGAACTCAGATTTATTACACCAGCGGGCCCAGAGGAGTTAACACTTCAAGCTCTGAGCCCTGAACAAAGGGGTTACAGAGTTTTTACAGACAGGCTATAGTGGGCAACACTAGCTGCTAATAAGTTGATTTAAACTAGGCTTTCATGCGCAGGAAGAGCAGTCCAGACGGGGAGGAGGATGCCTGACCTTTACAGGGACAGTCATGATTAAGCAGGATTGCAGGGGCTGAGTAGTTACAAAGAGCAGGACAAGGGTGAATGAGATAAGCTCCAGTTCCTAGTATTGTAAGTCCCCACTTTCCAAGACTATGTGACCTACGTGATCCAGACTTTGCAAGGGAACAAGCTGAGTTACAGAAGCAGAACAAATAGGAGGTTATATAGAATTTTAACTTTTCCTCTTTAATCTCAGCTTCTCACTACCTTTCAATTTCCTACACTAAATTTGAGCCTTGACTGATTTGCAATCTATTTGTTAATCTTTCTAAACTGACATCACCTTCTCTTTGGGAGAAAACTCTGTTCCCCGTTATCTGTATGGTTTTCCCTAAATCATAAAGTTCTTGCCTACTTAATATTTAGTGTTACTTCCCTGAGAATTCTGACTACTCTATCTTACCCACCAAATACAGACTTTTTATATTAGCCACTGTCAATAGACCAGTGACATGAAAGTGAAAGTTGCTCAGCTGTGTCTGACTCTTTGTGATCCCATGAACTATACAGTCCATGGAATTCTCTAGGCCAGAATACTGCAGTGGGTAGCCTTTTCCTTCTTCAGAGGATCTTCCCAACTCGGGGATTGAACATAGGTCTCCCACATTGCAGGCAGATTCTTTACCAGCTAAGCCACAAGGGAAGCCTGTCAACAGGTAAGGTGCTACAAATTGCAGCTGCTATTAATGGATCAATATCCTATTCTTCAATGGCCACATATTTTAGACTTCTACTAGTCACTTTACTCAGGGAAGAGTCATTTACCTATACAAGTTTTCTAGGTCCATCTTAGTAATTTCTACTTCCCTCTGCTTTCCAATCAATATTTTTGGAGAATCTGGTATCCTCATGGTAGACTAAACACAAGGACAAGAAGAAGACAGTGATAAAGCAGTTTCATCAGGCAGGCTTACTCTTCTGAGTTACATGTTCTTCTGGAGGTTCCTCAATAGTATATTCCTTCAGTGTGCTCAGTCGTATCAGTGGCGTACAACTCTTTTGTGACCCCCATGGACTGTAATCGTCCAGGCAAGAATACTGGAGTGGGTTGCCATTCCCTCCTCCAGGGATATACCTCTAATATGTTGCTGACAAAAAAGATATAGTCAAGGTTATACCTAACCATAAATAACAAAACTCACTGTCATATTTACCCAAGCAGGATTTGAATGTAAACTCTGATTTAGGTTAACTAAAAATTGGACTGAAATTTTGTGCTCATATTAAAAAATTGGACTACCTAAGTTGTCATTAAAAAAAAAGAAAGAAAAGAAAAATTAACATGTGGTCATTGTGTTTTCACCAACAGAAAAAGAGAACAATGGGAACCTTGGAGAGTGGGGGAACTTTTACCTCCCTCACTCATGTACATGCCTACAAGATACTCCTTATAGAGCGGTTATTAACGTGAGGCCAAGGACAGTGTAAAAAAGAAAGACATGGGCTTCCCAGATGGTACACCAGATAAGAATCTGCCTGCCAATGCACGGGCCATGGGTTCAATCCCTGGGCTGGGAAGATTCCATGGAATGCAGGCAGAGCAACTAAGCCTGCGTGCCACTACTGCTACAGCCCTCTTGCCTAGAGCCCAGGAGCAACAGCAAGAAAAGCCACCTCTGTGAGAAACGTGAGCACCACAATGAAGAGGAGCCCCCACATACCGCAGTGAGAAAAAGCCCTTCCAAAGCAAAGAAAGCCCAGTGCGGTCAAGGAAAAAGAGGAAAGAAACACACCATTTAGCTAACAAAATCTTACGATATTTGGTGATTAAATTCGCAATTCCTCCAAGACTTTTAATGTTCTGTAGTTCTGACTGCTGCTGGTATCCCTAGCCTCATTTTATACAGTTTCCTAATTCCCTACTTGCTCATTACCCTTGATTGAATCACGCTAAGTTTCTTTGAGTTCCTCAGAAGTGCCAATAAATTTCCTACTGTGGGATCTTAGCAAGGAATATCATTTTCCTGAATCTTTACCTAGAAAATGACACTTCGGGTCTCAGTTTAAACAAGATCCCTTCAAATAGGACTTCTCTGACCCCTAAACTAAATTCTCTATCATACTTTGTTTGTTTTTCATAATCTTTCTTAGTTTTATTTATTTTCTTTTTTCTCTATTCATGTATTCATGTTGTTGTAGCCATGCGTTCTGGGAAACAAACTCACTCAGAAGGACAATGCAGATAGTGGAGTGCAGTTTATTACACCAGTGGGCCCAAGGCAGAGTCACCTCTTAGCCAAGGACCCTGACCAGCATTTGTGAAAATCTTTTATACCCCATGTGTACGTGTCTGAAGCCACCACTCCAAATTCCTTGAGACTTACATAAACCAAGGAAAATACAATTCCAATAACCCCATCATTCACATGCTATGTGCTCATGTGCTCAGTCAAACAATTAGCCAATAATCAATAAATCCGAGGTTACACTCCGATAGATACAGAAAAATTTATGGCCTGTCTGGAGGAAGGGGTGATAGTGTGTTTTCTCTTAGGCGATGAGTAACCTGGATATGATCTTCAAGGTTCCCCTGTCTTGAGGGGGTCTTATCCTTCTGTTGTTTTCATAGGCACTAAACACAGAGTTCAGAGTTCATCGGAAAGGTGGCTGAGCATGATCAGCATGAACAGGCCTAAGACGGAGTCCAGGCCCTGTGAATTCCTTCTTCGGTGTGACAATATGTTTACTGCCTTCAGTGTTTGTTCTACTGAACTGGACAGGCTTAACAGTAAGGAAATACATAAGCTCATACAAAAGCAAGTTCAGAAGCAAGTCAGATTTCAAGGTTGTTTGACCCAGTAAAAATCAAATTATAAAATGACTACTAGTATTAAAATTCCCTTGCTCATATTTTGCGGGAGGAAGAGAACTAGTTTGCAGAGACTTACGATAAGAAAAATATCCCTGAAAGATAAACCTAACCTCATATTTTACAGGACAACACTGGGTCACAAACTTACTTTTGAGCTGATCGTTGAAAAGTGAAATGGTATTTCTTTTTGTCCAGTCTGACCTCTCCTTGGAATTGAGGGTAGGATCAAATTTCCCCGAGGTATAGACCTTGTAGGAGTGACATGCATACATAAACTAAGTTAACATTCTGTTATGAAAAAGGAAGAGGAAACCAATACTGGATAAACAACGATCAATCCTATTACTGTACACAAAGAATTTGTTTATCTTGTTTAAACTAATGTTGTCATCATGTTTTCTTTGTAATGTTATGAAATGCCACAATTTCCAATATTTACTATTCAGGTTCAACAATGTCATTCCAACTACCTTGCAGGATGAGAATTCAGATGCGTTTAGATGTACTTTAATACATAGCCAGAAGCATATTTCCCATTAATTATTAAATTGCTTCCAAAATTTGTGTCCTGCACATGAAGGTTGAACAAACCTAATGCCTGGAAAAGCTGTTTTGATTTCTCACTCTGAAAAATTCCAGTTTTTCAAGGAATTAAGAGTATAGGGGATTAACTCTAGAAGGAATTGGAAAATATATGTCAAATCATATGATAGTATAATTGCAAAAATGAAAGTGTTAGTCCCTCAGTCATGTCTGAGTGTCTCAATGGACTGCAGCCCACCAGGTTCCTCTGTCCATGGGATTCTCTAGGCAAGAATACTGGAGTGGGCAACTATTCCCTTCTCCAGGGGATCCTCCCAACCCAGAGACTGAAGCCAGGTCTCCTGAACTACAGGTGGACTCTTTACCATCTGAGCCACCAGGGAAGCCCATGGTACAATTAAAACTTTATTAATTCTGCATAGGAGTTATGTAGCCACATTATGTCTAAGACAGCTACCTATAAAGCAGTAACAACACAAGAATTTAGAGTATAGGCTCGTAGAAAAGAAATGCATATCTGGGCCCTGCCTAGTGTATGCCAAGGTCACAGAAGCATAAGAGTCAAAACTCCATCTGAAGATCCATTATCTAGAATCAGTGGGGTAGCACACAGAGATCTGCAGGAGGCTGGAGCATAATGAAACATTAGAGGTTCAAATTCTGCCCTCAGGTCAGTCCAGCTCCAGGAGCCTGAGCTATCTTTGCAGCTGAGATTGCAGTGAGATAGAAGAAGCTATCCTGGAATGATAACTTAAAGTAAAATAAAATACCCCCTGAGATCCTCTCTAAAACAATGTCGATGAAAATCACTAATGTAGAATGCCTTTGTATTTAAAAGAATTAGTAGAGATGAGTCAAATTTCCTGTGAACGTCAACAACTTCAAAGAAATACAAGCAACCAACTTTGTAAGCAGAGGACTAAATGCATGAATGAACATACACACATACACAAACACACATATTTAAATTAAGATATATTTTAGGGAAAATTGAAAAGTCTTCATCTTCAGTATATCAGTTCTAATTTCCAGAAACAAGTAATACCTGGCCTAATGGAATCCAGAATAATGTGCATCACTACCATTCTCCTGTATGCCTACTACATTACCCAAGGGCTGCTATGCTAAATGGGTGCTGTTTGTGCACAGCACGAAGGTTCCTGGCCACAGAGGTGAGGGGATCTGCACACCTGGATGGGGATTGTACCCTCTAAAGCAGGATGCAGCCATACCAAACTGACATCTTTTTCTAGTTCATCCACCGAAGAGTGTGGTTCTTATTCTATTTTGCAAAAAGGTGTTGCATATATTAACAGCTGTAGTGGTATTATGTTATTTGTTTCTGGCAACAAATTCTACAGTGATATTTGGTTATGCTGCTGCTGCTGCTGCTAAGTCACTTCAGTCATGTCCAACTCTGTGAGCATCTTTTTTTTTTTTTTAATTAATTTTTATTTTTTAGTTTGTTTTGCTTTACAATACTGTATTCGTTTTGTTACACATTGACATGAATTAGCCATGAGTGTACATGAACTCCCAATCCCGACCCCCACCTCCACCCTCCCGCCCCACACCCTCTCTCTGGATTATCCCCGTGCATCAGTCCCTAGCATCCTGCATCCTGTATCAAACCTGGACTGGCAATTCGTTTCGCTTATGATATCACACATGTTACATTGCCACTCTGCCAACCCATCCCACCCTCTCCCTCTCCCACAGAGTCCAAAAGGCCATTCTATACAACTGTGTCTCTTTTGCTGTCTTGCATACAGGTTTGAAAGTATTCTGAGAAAGCTCATCTTTAGTCAAGGAAAATAATATAAGCCTATCCTATCCCTCCTAACTGTAAGATCTGTCGCCTCCCCAATATGTATTTGGATTCTAATATTTTGTTAGTGTGATAAGCTCTTGATTAGAATTTTGTGCAGCACCTCTGGCTGCTTCTTCACCAATCAGTGGCTACCATCTTCTCACAACATCACTTTAAAGAAAATCCTGGCTTTTTTCACCTGAATTCCCTAAGGCAGCAAAACACACAGAAGCTGTTAGTAGCAGTATATAGGTTCTCTGGGTATCAAAGAGTAATTACAAAAACCAACAACAATGATTCAAAATTGAATATCGGGTGTCAGTTACTACTTCTCTCACGTAAGTTACTATTCATCACTGTTACGGAAAATTTGTAACTGGCTATAGGCTCCACGACTGCCCCCACCTGACACTACCATTTCAGGGCTACATTTCTTCCAGTCAAAATTTCTTCTCGAATTTCCTTTATGATTCTCTCACTAAATACCTCTGTTGGGGACTATCATATTGCTCACTATTTCTCAATTCTTTATTATATAGGACAATTAAATTCCTTCTTTTCTCAATTTATTTCACTAAAACTAGATAGCGCTTAACCCTTCATAAACAGTTTCCCCTAACCTTTCAGAAACAGTTTCCCCCGAGTTACATTCCCTTGCTTTACTGAAATGGAGAAATGACTTCAATTTTTATTATTCTGGATGGCAATCTTTTCTTCTTGATGCATAGTCTCTACAAATGAGAAACGAGACTCCAAGACATGACATCACTTAAGCTTCAAACCTACTGTCTTTGTTTATCACTGATTTGAAACCAGTTTAGGAGGCAAGAAGAGATGCTATACATGAACAGACCCTCGTGCTAATATTCCGAGGAAAATTTTTACATAAACTCCATACATTCAACACAATAAATATTATTGTGCTTCAGTAGAGTTCAACTAAACACTTACAGTTACAAGTTTATCATACTAGAAGACACATACATTAAGGAAATAAACATAGACAAATAAACATGGTAATAAATGCTACATACTATGAAGGAAAACAACAAGATGCTGTAAGCCAATAACAGAGAACATCTATTTTAGAATGAAATCAACTAATCTTTTCTATGTTCTTTGAAACAAAATCTAAAATTTTTTCCTAGATATTTTTAATGCCCTCCATACTTTTAAGAAAATCTCAGGAACTTCCAGTCCAGTAGATATAGTTGTCCACTCCTCCAGTCTCCTAATTTGTTCCTCTCATTCCTAACCTATCTTAAACAAAATATGGGCATATAAAAATAAGCAAGCCAAAGCAATGAACAACCATTCTGAATGAGCCCTCTATTTCTCTTGTCTCTATTTATTGTTTATACCATGAGAATAATCACATAGCAAGGCATCAAACAGGGACCACACTTGGTACACACTCACCAGCCCCTGAATGGAGCTGTCATAGCGGCCAGTGCATCTCCCTGGTTAATCCCTTCTCTCGCCACTGAACAATTCACCACTTGACACTTAGCATAGGCTCAGGCATTCTCCTTTGTACAGAACACTGGAACCATCCGACGGGATTCTTCATTATTCCACCCCTAGACATTGCATCTCCATGGAGTTGCTCCTGCCTTTTAATCTTCACAGAGTATAGATCTGATCTAAAAGCAAGCACTTCATCTGTGCTCTGGATTTCATCCCCTTCAGCCTCTTCAGAAAACATATGCTAGTGATTGTCCCTGCTCTCTTCTCTTATATTTATCTCTTGCTTTCTACCTCATCTTTCCTTTTGTATTTATCATATAAAACATACAAATAACATATATGGTATTTCACATAAAAAGTATTTCACATTTTAAAAACCCACTTTCAATGTACATATCCTAACAATTGCTTTATTTCACCCTACATCTTCTCAGGCAAACTTTTAATAAGAAAAGTTGCTAATACCATTATCTTTTTTTTAATATGATAAAGTTGACATGTTACATTTTGTAAATATAAAGAATAAACGCTGTCTTATTCCAAACAGAGAGTTCAAAAGTAGACAAAACAAATCTGTACTGTTATAAATCAAGATAGTGGTTACCACTGGATTGGATAGCAGTGATTAGAAGTGGGTGATGAAGAAATTCTTAGGTTGCAGCAATATTCTTTTATTTGTTTTGGGTGCAAGTTTTATCGGTTTGTTCACTTCAGGACATGCATTTGACTGAAATTTCATGGTCTATGGTTCTTTTGTATGTTGCTCTTCTTAAAAAAAATTAAAAATATACAGTATGTCAGGTGTTACATGGAAAAGAAGCAAAAGATGAAAATAGAAATGCTATTCCGTTACGTTCAGTCGCTCAGTCGTGTCCGACTCTCTGCGACCCCATGAATCCCAGCATGCCAGGCCTCCCTGTCCATCACCAACTCCCGGAGTTCACTCACACTCACATCCATTGAGTCCGTGATGCCATCCAGCCATCTCATCCTCGGTCGTCCCCTTCTCTTCCTTCCCAGCATCAGGGTCTTTTCCAAAGAGTCAACTCTTCGCAAGGTGGCCAAAGTAGTGGAGCTTCAGTTTTAGCATCATTCCTTCCAAAGAAATCCCAGGGTTGATCTCCCTCAGAATGGAGTGGTTGGATCTCCTTGCAGTCCAAGGGACTCTCAAGAGTCTTCTCCAACACCACAGTTCAAAAGCATCAATTCTTCGGCTCTCAGCCTTCTTCACAGTCCAATTCTCACATCCATACATGACCACAAGAAAAACCATAGCCTTGACTAGACGGACCTTAGTCGGCAAAGTGATGTCTCTGCTTTTCAATATACTATCTAGGTTGGTCATAACTTTTCTTCAAGGAGTAAGCGCCTTTTAATTTCATGGCTGCAGTCACCATCTGCAGTGATTTTGGAGCCCAAAAAAATAAAGTCTGACACTGTTTCTACTGTTTCCTCATCTATTTCCCATGAAGTGATGGGACCAGATGCCATGATCTTCGTTTTCTGAATGCTGAGCTTTAAGCCAACTTTTTCACTCTCTTCTTTCACTTTCATCAAGAGACCCTTTAGTTCCTCTTCACTTTCTGCCATAAGGGTGCAGTCATCTGCATATCTGAGGTTCTTGATATTTCTCCTGGCAATCTTGATTCCAGCGTGTGCTTCCTCCAGCCCAGCAGTTTCTCATTATGTACTCTGCATGTAAGTTAAATAAGCAGGGTGACAATATACAGCCTTGACGTACTCCTTTTCCTATTTGGAACCAGTCTGTTGTTCCATGTCCAGTTCTAACTGTTGCTTCCTGACCTGCATACAGATTTCTCAGGTGGCAGGTCACTGCTATTTTAAGCCAGTACACTTTGGAGTGATTTGTTACTCTGCAAGAAATAATCAAAAAGAATTTTTCTGTGAGATAGAAATCCATTGGAAGATTCTGAACAGAGGACTGACTTGTGCCTTCAAAGGAGCCCTCATTTAGGATGTTGTGAGAAGACCAAGGAGCTATTGGAAGGCAAGAACAGATGTAAGAAGGCTGTTTAGAAGGCTCTTGCTCTCTTTGCACTTAGACAGTAGCTTTATGAAAGCAAGGAACATTTAGATATTGTTCATATACCAATGTGCAGTATCTGGTACACCTAATGAGAATTTACTAAAAAAAAAGTATAATTGTATGAATGAGTGAATGAATACTAGCAATGCTTAACTAGATAAAGACTTAATTTCAGGATATTTTCTATGTTTTTGTTCCTCGTTCTCTTCTAGTTTCCACTTATGTTTCTTTCAACTTAATGCATATTTTCAGTCTGTAGGAGTAATACATGAAAATAAGAATCTAGTTATCACTGACTAAATAATTTTAATTAAGAATAATTTTAGTTTTTTGAGTCCAAATGCAAATATGATAGGAAATGAGACAAAACTATGACCACACTGAAATACGCATTGCTTTCTCATGAACAAATTTAAAGCCTACAGAATAGTGACACATTTTCTTCACTGCTTTGTGGAATGAAACTGATACTGAGGGAAATAGCCTGCAAAATCAAAGGGATCATCTCTTTTGAAAATTGCAGTGGAATAGGAACTTATTCTCATAATGCAGATAAAAAGATCACTACTAAAAGAAAATAGAAAATAATTTCCAAAAAAAAAGGAGGAAATTAAATGTCCACATACCCAACCCCATGAGTTTCAAAAATTGTCCATTAATGATGATTTATTTGTTTATGTCTTATTTTAGCTTATTTGTAAGTAATTCATTTTACTATGTTTGATTTTATATTTCAGCATCTCTACATCCCTGTCATAGTCCATTGTTTTACCCAAGCTTCAAGAAATGACCCCAACAACTATATTAGGACCAGCTCTGGGTATCAATGACAAGATATTAAGTTATGAAGTATGAGAGAGCAGCTTTATAGTACAACACTTTCTTGTATCCACTTTTATACCCTGTCTTCCCTATCTCCATATCCCCCAAATCTGTTCTAAGACATGTTCTCCTGTTTTCTTCCAGAATATTAGTGAAGTCCTACATGTTTTAGTTAATATTCTCTTTCCTCTTACAAAAGATACTGTGTTTCCCTCACCAGACCATGTGACATTCTTTATAACATCACATTGGTTCATTATGCTGAAGTTGTTGTGGTCCAACTCTTTGTGACCCCATGGACTGCAGCAAGCCAGGCTTCCCTCTCCTTCACTGTGATCTGGAGTTTGCTCAAATTCATGTCCATTGAGTTGGTGATGCTATCTTACTGATGACATAATATTATTTAGAGATGTAAGCAGAAACTATTAGGTATTCTATACATGATGATAAGTCACATGTGATCAAGAGAATGGGGAATAAACCTTAAAAACATTCAAGTACCTGTCATACTGATCAAGTATTTAGCAGTCTGTGCTGTGGGGCATAAGAAGACATTCTCTCTGTTCCAATTACCCATTGCTGCAAAGAAAAACAAAAACAGAAACCAACTCAACACTTTGTGACTTAGAAAAACAACTATCATTTATTTTGTTCATCGCTTACTCCTTGGAAGAAAAGTTATGACCAACCTAGATAGTATATTCAAAAGCAGAGACATGACTTTGCCGACTAAGGTCCGTCTGGTCAGGGCTATGGTTTTTCCTGTGGTCATGTATGGATGTGAGAGTTGGACTGTGAAGAAGGCTGAGCGCAGAAGAATTGATGCTTTTGAACTGTGGTGTTGGAGAAGACTCTTGGGAGTCCCTTGGACTGCAAGGAGATCCAACCAGTTCATTCTGAAGGAGATCAACCCTGGGATTTCTTTGGAAGGAATGATGCTAAAACTGAAGCTCCAGTACTTTGTCCACCTCATGCGAAGAGTTGACTCATTGGAAAAGACCCTGATGCTGGGAGGGATTGGGGGCAGGAGGAGAAAGGGACGACCGAGGATGAGATGGCTGGATGGCATCACAGACTCAATGGACGTGAGTCTGAGTGAACTCTGGGAGTTGGTGATGGACAAAGAGGCCTGGCGTACTGCGATTCATGGGGTCGTAAAGAGTCGGACACGACTGCGCGACTGAACAAATCTTCAATTCAAGCAGGAAATGGCAGGAACAACTCACCTCTGCTTCATATGGTAACAATAAGGGCTGGAGATTTACTCACTTGGTAACAAGTTGAGGTTGGCTGTGGACTGTGAATTAAGTTGAGACCTGTTGTCTGGGAACATGGGTTCCTTTTCACATGAACGTCTCCTCACAATTTCCTCCAGTTTCCAAGAACATGCTAAATAGATTCAGAGAGTTGAAAACCTCAAGAGTCCTGGACAGAAGCTACAAAGCTGCTTATCATTCTGCCTCAAAAGTTTTGGAGAGTTTGTTTTGCTGCATTGTATGGTAGATTTAAGTAACTGAGACCAGTCCAAATTCAAGGGAAAGAAAATTGGATTGACCTCTCAATGGAAGGAGTAGCAAAATATTTGCAGCTATTTTTTAGCTACCCTGCCATCCACAGAAGATGAGACATTATTACATTTTGAAAATTCTACAAGTAAAAAAGCAATAGTCTTCCCTGGTGGCTCAGATGGTAAAGAGTCTGTCTGCAGTGCAGGAGACCCAGGTTTGATCCCTGAGTCAGGAAGATCCCCTGGAGAAGGAAATGGCAACCCACTCCAGTATTCTTGCTTGGAAAATCCCATGGACAGTGGATCCTGGCAGGCCACAGTCCATGGGATTGCCAAGAGTCAGACAAGACTGAGCAACTTCACTTGAGCAAAAAAGCAATAGAGCATTTAGTAGGCATATTAGAACCCACCCTAATGACCTCATTTGAACTGAACCACCTCTATAGAGATCCCATCTCCAAAATCAATCACATTGATACTTGTGGTTCAGACTTCAGCAATATTTTCATTGAACACAATTCAGCTCATAACAACTTCTCAGAAGTCCCCAAAAACCCTTTTCTATACAATTGATCAACTCCTCTCATTCCTATAATACACTTTCAGCCAGAGAACAATTAGACTATCAGAAGTTAATTTTCTCAATATCTCTATCTGTAAATGTATCTAAACCTCAGTCTCTTCTCTCTTATTTCTCCTTTTGCAAGGTTCATTCCTCCTCCTGAACTCACTACCTGATCTTCTGCTTTCTTGTATGAAAATATGCCTCACTGATAGTCCTTTTCCTGTGTTTGCCACTTCATCTCTTTATTTTTTTTTTTGAATTTTTATTTTTTTTTATTTTTTTTAATTTTTTATTTTTTTAGTTTGTTTTGCTTTACAATACTGTATTTGTTTTGCTACACATTGACATGGATCAGCCACGAGTGTACATGATCTCCCAATCCCGACCCCCACCTCCCCCCTCCCGCCTCACACCCTCTCTCTGGATTATCCCCATGCATCAGTCCCAAGCACCCTGCATCCTGCATCAAACCTGGACTGGCGATTCGTTACACTTATGATATCACAGATGTTATATTGCCACTCTGCCAACCAATCCCACCCTCTCCTTCTCCTACAGAGTCCAAAAGGCTGTTCTATACATCTGTGTCTCTTTTGCTGTCTTGCGTACAGGTTTATCATTACCATCATTCTAAATTCCATATATATGTGTGAGTATACTGTATTGGTGTTTTTCTTTCTGGCTTACTTCACTCTGTATAATCGGCTCCAGCGTCATCAACCTCATTAGAACTGATTCAAATGTATTCTTTTTAATAGCTGAGTAATACTCCATTGTGTATATGTACCACAGCTTTCTTATCCATTCATCTGCTGATGGGCATCTAGGTTGCTTCCATGTCCTGGCTATTATAAACA